>JAVGWO010000495.1:0-10003 GCA_034509495.1 Acestrorhynchus altus | reverse complement strand
GTGTGTGTGTGTGTGTGTGTGTGTGTGTGTGTGTGTGTGTGTGTGTGAGAGTTTCTTTCTCTGTCATCTGTTCTCTATCTCACACATACTCTCTCCCTCTTTGCTTGGCTGGTAATTAGTCAGTTCTACAAATGCAGCTACACTGTGTGTGTGTGTGTGTGTGTGTGTGTGTGTGTGTGTGTGTGTGTGTTGCTAACACAGTCAGCACTCTGACAGCTGTGTTTTTGCTCACAGCCTTCATAGAGGTCAGCCCTATTTGACACAATGATGCATGTACACACAGACACACACACACACTCACACACACACACACACACACACACACACACACACACACACACACACACANCACACACACACACACACACACACACACACACACACACACACACACACACACACAATACCACAAGTCAAGAGAGAGGGAAAATAGATAGGGAGTCATATAAAGAGGTATAAGAGGAGACTGAGAGAAGTTTCTACGTTGTTGTCTACAGTGGAAATGGGCTGTTAAACGTGGTGGTGGGAGTGGAGCGGTGAAAAGGAGCATTTCCTCAGTGGTACAACATCAACATTACCATAGTGTCACTGCTCTGCTGAGAGTGGCCCACCACCCAAACATGATCTGGTGAGTGGAGGTCCCTTTCCTCTGATAATGGGCTACAGGGGGTCTGGCGGGTGATGCAGAGAGACAGGGGTTTCAGATAAAATGGACAGTGATGGGGTGGATTTTCATGAGCGGTCGGTGTTATTTTCCACACTCCACGTAAGTGACTGCTTCTCAAGGACAGTGTCCATTAATGAGCAGCTTCCACAGAGCTGTGAATGAGCCAGGTTTAGCCCAGGAGAGCTCGTTTTCTGTGGTTGTCCCTGGACAGATGTTAAAAGGCACTCAAAAATAGCTTGTGCTTTAAAGTACCCATTAACACCTTCACACAATGGAATAAAACCAGATAGCGCACAACCGTATAAACAGAGTAAAGTACGTAGACACGCGATTCAGCTTTCTGTCCCTATGATATTAAAACCATCACATGACACGTGTGTTTCCTCATTCATTTCATTTGACCTGGAATGGGGGGTTTAATGACCAGACCAGAACTCCTGCTGCAAGATGTTCTGGTAGATGATCTCCAAGAGTCTGCAGCAAAGTATCCACACACACCACCACCATGTTTAACAACTGGTAAGGTGTTCTTATTGCGGGGAGGGAGGGGGCTCATCTCTTCAGCTATTCTGGACCAGATCTTCTCTGACAGGATGTTCTCCCAGAGGTCTGGGGCATCCCTTTCCCCAAAACTCTTGGACGGCAGTGGATACCAGTATAGCCCCATCTCATTCTAATGGTGGAATCATGAATGCTGATCTTGAGATGATCATCGGGGTTCTTTTGTGACTTCTTGGATGAGTCCTCACTTTGCAGGGATTCTGTGATTGTTCACGACTTGGAGATAATGGCTCTGTGGTTCTCTGGAGTCACAGAGGTTTCTCTGCTGGGCTGAACCAGAGGGGTTTATTGTTCTATCTCCCGGGACCCTCAGTAACAGCGCATTAATCACTCAGGGGGTCCTGCAATCAGAAGGCACTCTCTTCCCGCAGGTATACGCAGATTGTTTGATTGTTGGGTGGTCTCGCTCTGCTTCACTCCTCTCTTCCATTTCTGTTTCTCCTCCTCCTCACACTCTGTTGCTTAACTCCTCTGTCATCCCCCTCCTTCCCCGTAGCTCCCTTTTGCTCTTCATTACAGGCACTTTGAGGCTTAATTTGCCGCCACTGAATGAAACTGACCAGAATACCCGATTTCAAATATCGACATTTTATCTACATTTTAACTCCTTTAACTCGAGAGCTGCACTTTGAGGGCGGTGACATGCTGTTTTCTAGGGTTCATGTCTCAGGATCAGAGTAACCAACTCTAAAATAAAACCCTGAATATCCTGTATTATTTTTGTACTTGTGTATGTCTCGGTATTATTATCCCGTCTCAGGACTTTTATTCTGAAATCTGAACACTGTGTGAGCAAAGAAAGAGAGCAAACAGCCCCTCCCTTCTCATTTTCCCCTATAACCCAATGTCTGGGTCATTAGCCCCACCCACTCTTGCTGATCAGTCAGAGTCTGCATGCACGTTGAGCATGTACACGTGGACAGAGCAGTGGATTTCTGATGTCTGGTCACTTGTCTTGCAGGGTGAGCCGTCTCACGAGACAATTTCTTGATGTTATGACCAGTTTTCTGAAAGTTCATCACACATCTACCCAATCACAGCAAAGACGGATGGACCAGGCTGGAGCGTTCACCTTCATCATCCTCCTACCATTACAGACAGACACCTGGAGGAGCAGATACTCCGACTGCTCCTCCAACGCAAGTCAAAGAGCCCTTTTAACTCAGAGAATTCATTCCATGCTGATCAATATTCCCAAAATGAGATGCTACCACCACCCTGCTTATTTTGGTGACAATAAAATCTCTACACTGTGAGTTCTTGCTTTAAAGGTCCTTTGGATTGGAGGTTGTAGATGCTTCTAGAAAGGAACAAATAGGGTTCCACCGTTGCCATTTTTGCTTCGAGCAGTTTCAGAACAGGTATCTGTTTGGTTCTCCTTCCGTACAGATCCCAGCATTTTCTCTATTTATTCTGGAGGTTCGTTTTCATCTCTGAAATGTTTTTCCGAGGTGCACCTGCTTCAACGACGTCTCTAGTTTGAGTTTGTTATATAGCAGATTAAAAAAACATCAACATGCACCCAGATGGGAATGTTAAGGACATTTGAAACTTTACAGACATTAAAGCTGTTCACAGCTGTTGTTGCGAGAAATGCATCCATTCCGGCATTTCGGTCTAATTACGGAGAAACGTCAAGCTGACATTTCAGTCCCTAAAGCATTAATATACCTATAGGGCATGAAAGAGGGACTTTCGGTTCAATTTATGTAAAATAATGCGAGCTCACAGATTCTCCGTCCTCTCTGGTTCTGTCAGTGGCTGAGAATGACTCTGAGCAAGTAAGCCATTTAACGGGTTTTACACACGGATTAGCTTCCGCTGACATTCCGCGGAATAACGTGGAATACACACGTGGCCTTCAGCAGGGGCAGAGACTGCTGAGTCAGGGTCCATAACTGGAGAAGTCTGGAGCTCCTCCTTCACATACACTCATCACAGACAGGAATATCATGGGAATATTGGGCTTGGGAAAAATGACCACTGAGGATAGCAGACCTCCACGGTCAAACAGAAACAAAACCCCTGTTTGAACAACGTCTCTCGTGGGCTGGTGGTCTAGGTGCAGTCAGGTGATACCATCGGGAAGAAATCCGGTTGGATATCTGACCACGACTCAGGGCAAACTCTTAGAACCTGAGATCCAACTCCACAGGCAGTTACATGCTGTTTTCAAGGCTTCCTAACTCAGGACATTGGAATGGAAATGGAATGGAAAATCCCTGACATCGACTGGAAGAACGACGTTCCCACTCCTCCATGTGGAATTCTTTCAGCTCTGTGATGTTTCAGCATCAGTCTTTGTACAGACGCTGTTACGTTCTCCTCAAACCCCCTCTGATACAATAAAGATCTCATAGTGATTTCTATGATGGAGATCTTGTTCATTCTCAACTCGTACGTAACACACGTTGCAGTCATGCCTCGCTGATTCTCAGGGTGGGTTCGCTCTTTAAGTAATCAAAGGAAGTAACAGCAGAAGCGTGTGCGATTCATTCTGAGCTTTCTGTGATCCATACGGAACCCACGGGAAACACATATGTTAGAGTGGAGCAGACATATGCAGAAGGTTTCCTCAAATTTCTGGCTTTCAGAAAGAGCCGAGGGCTGCTCCTGCCAACAGCGTGGCGCTGGTGATGCAGCGTTCTTGATTAAGCTCAAATGCTGACAAACTGCTTTCTCTCAGATCAGAAGAAAAGCAGAAGCTCCCTGCTTTGATTTTTCGTTCTTTGCTGTTAAACAATATTAAGGCATTTAGGGAAGAGTTTAAACCTCATCTACTGCTCAACGTTCTTCACACGAAAGGATCATCGTTCAAATCAGCTTATTTCTGTCACATTTTCATTTCAGGTCAAGACAGATTACTGACACTGAGATATGCTGACGTGCAAAAGTTTGGGTACCCCTGGTAAAGTAACTAAAACCTGATCCTACCATCATAATATTTTACATACAATTACTTTATTACACTCACTGTAGTGAAGGAAGATGAAGGAGATCAGGATCAATAACTGATGATAACTGTATTCTGATCTGATCAATATTTATTGATCTACTCATACAGAAGTGGTGTCTCTCAGGACGGCGTCGGGTTTAACGCAACACGCCAGACGTCTCTGCATGGAGGTGTAGAGGTTCCTAATGGTGTCCTGTGATGATCCATCTCATGCAGCTTGAATGTTCTCACTCAGTTCTGCAGATGGTGTGGTAGGGGTGGAGTGTTGATAGAGCATCCAATAGCGTCCACACATTTTCAATCAGGGACAGGTCTGGAGATGAGACCGACCACGGCGTAGTATCTGTGTCTTCAAGACCAGATCTTGAGACGGCAGCAGTATGTGGACAAGCATCGTCCTGTTTAGATTAGATCAACAAATATTGGATGATGTTTAGGTCAAGGGAATGTGAGGACCATAGCAGAACATTTAACCTGCTCCTCTTGAGTTGGTTGTGGCTGCTGAGGTGGATCATTATCCTGCTGTAGAATCTCCAAATGGTGAGATGATTGATATGCTTCCAGGATTCTGTGTTTGAATCTGTTACTAGTAAAACGTTCATCATGCCACTGGCTGTAGCACAACCCCAAAGCATGATCCATCCACGCCCATGTTTCAATTCATAGTGTCTGGAATACATCACAGCATGACCACCCATAGTGGACAGCGCAGTGACCGGTAGTGCCTGGCTAAAACTGTCCATGCAAACAGACATTAGTAAAGTTTGGGATTCCATCACCTGGCCTTTGCCCATGTTATTCTTTACAGTAACAGAAATGTTCACCATGCCCACAGTGTCTGCTAGCATGGCACTTTCACTGCCAGCCTTAAATTAACAGCCGTGCCCTTGTGCTTGCACCCGCATGACTGCCTGCACAGCGGTGGATCCTGGCTTAGGAAATTTAAGCAATTACCCAAGGCAGCAAGTGCCTAAGGGGTGTATGCATGTTCTCCCACCAAACAAACACACACACACACACACACACACACACACACACACACACACACACACCACCACTATTTTCTCAGCACATGTTAGCAGACAGATGACTATTGATTAAATATGTAAACCTTTGTGGTAAGACTTTGAGACGGTTGATTGACAGTTGATGGCAGATAGATGGAGAGTCTCTTGGTTCAATGCTGTAAAGGATGGATTGATTGGGAATGTCAATAATGAAAAGGTCAAGACCACCGTGCTTTTAGAGAAAGAGAAGAAAAGAAGTGAGCTGAACTGTGAAATACTGGACAATTGGATTACTGACCATTATATGTATACAAGCTTGCTAGCCGTCCTAAAATCCATGGCCAATAATATGGAGTCGCTACACTTTTGTCTCTTGGATGCATCTGGGATGGATTTCCACAAGATTAGCCAGTGGAATATTTCCTCAGTTTCATCAATTCATCACTCCAGTGTGCTCTTTCCAACCCGGGTTCTGGAGAAACGTCTCTCCAGCATTTACCATTTGCTCTGCTCTCATTGAACAACCCCTTCTGGAGCTGAAGGTAGAGTGTAGGATAGGGAACCAGCTCAACGTTCAGGGCAGGGGGTGCTCCACGACCTGGGATGGGAACACACGCTCCAGAAAACACATTTCCACTTCCAGAGTCCAGTAATGATGCTTTACAGAAGTCTAGTTCTGATGTTGATTCCAAAGGCAGTTTGGAATTCTGTATTCTTTGTGTTTTCCATTGCTTTATAGCTGAGCTGCTGTTCTTTTGCACTTTTCCCAGCACTTACGGTTGGCTGGGGTAGTACTAGACCATTTCGCTGCAGGGAAAGTTGCTTCCTATGTCTTCAAACCTAGCAATGTCAGGTTCCAGAGGTTGGAACTCTATATTTTGTGCAGTGTTGTTCTTTCACAGAACCAGAGATAGAGAGAGAGTGAGGGAGAAAAAGGGATGGGAAAATACCCACAGCTGGACAGGAAGAAGGTAATTTAATAACCTGGAAATGCTTCGCCAAGAGTTCCCATCATGAATTAGCCACAGCGAGAGCAGGGTAATTGAATGAGCAGAAAGCGGAAGGAGCATCCTGAAGGATCACACAGACACAAACCAACTAATCGCATCAACCTGATCTAGCGCACCACTAATACAACGTGAGGGAACGTCCAACTATATGATGAAATTAAGTAAGCAGAGGGAAGGTCAGGAACAGGTCCTTTTTCATCACTCTCTTCAGCCAGACACAAAACTCTGGAAAAAGCTGCTAAACATCTTCAGCTAGTCTCTCCTACCCTGTGGCATCAGTTACACTGATGTTCAGAGTGCTAGGGAACTGCTTAGAGGAGCCCATGGCTACTGATTGTTGGAACAAGGTTTGAGAAGTCTTTGAGAAATTTGCAGGAAAGTCTATTATTACAGATTTGTTTAGATGTTCCTTTGGGAACTTCTGACGCTGAAGTTTGGACTTTGAAAGTTCTCCTTTGATGAAGGTGATATGAGTACAGGAGTCACTGCACAGTAGAACAGTGCTCCACCACCTCCCAGTCTGATCAAACTTCCAGAAACTCTTTTACAGTCAGACGTGGTTCTGATCTGTCTTTGAGCAGTTCTCTTGGTCTCTTAGTTTGACATCAGTTTTCATGAAACATCTACCTGAAAACACGTTGTTATTTTCCTTGGTTACCCATGTTCTGACATATTGAGAAGTGACCAGAAGAACCAAAAGGACACCACTTAGGTGTCCTTGAGCAAGGCATGTAACCACTAACTGCTCCCCAGGTGCTGCTACTAGGGCTGCCCACTGCTCCAGGCCCATATGCCCGCTGTTCCCTAGTGTGATGTGTGCTCACGAGTGTGTGTTTACTGCTTGGGTGCGTTAAATGCAGAAAAATGCAGATGGTGTTTTCTCTTCCTCATGGACTCTTCTGCTCCGTGGGATCAGTTACGATAATGTTCAGAGAGTTTGGCCGCTGCTCTGAGGAGCTCATGGTTTGGGTGCTGATTGTTGAGACGTGGTTTGAGGATGAAGAGTTTTTATGAAGCTTTGAAATTCACATCAAATTCAACAAATTCACTGGACTTTCTTAATAAAGCCTGTGAACGGGGGCGAAGTGTGACTGCAGCGACCTGAGGCTCAGCCCACGAGGGGGTTCGTTCAACCAGAAGAGTTCTGACCCGACTTTGAGGGAGAAGGTCCTGTTATAAGATGGGAATCCACACTGCCAGAGCACGTAGAAACACACCATTCATACGCCTCTTTCCTAAAGTGCCTCTGATTCACTTAAAAACTCCAAACTGTGATTTGTGAAGTTTCCATTTTCAGGTTCTGTTCCGATCATTAAAATATTAAACACAGCCTGTACATATACCCACCTGTGTGTCTGTGTTATTGTATTCTTTTGGGAATTTTGTTGGACATTTTTGTGGGCTTTTGTAGATTAACATACTTTTGTTCACCAAACGTATTAATAGGAGACACATGTACCAGATATTGTTTTCAGGAGACCACTGAAATTAATCTTCCTTTGATGTAAATATTAACCGATTGTAAATTTGTGTATCAAATCGACCATGTTTTGATCAAACATTTACTTGCATCTTCAGTTTTCTGCTTATATCCTCTGGAAATTGATGATCCAGTTGTTATTTATGTCTGTATCAGTATTTATCCCTTCTCGGGACTTTTATTCTGAAATTTGAAGCCTGTGTGAGTAAAGAAAAAGAGCCCCTCCCCCTTCTCAGTTTCCTGTATTGAGAAGGTAAAATACTGATACACAAATAATCAAAATAATAAAGGATATTCAGGTTGTTGTTAAGTGTTTTGAAGAACCTATTATTATAAATATCTTTACATATAATGATTAAAAAATAATAAACATTATTGCAATTTCAGCTCAAAAACTCTCTGCTTGATCAATTTCCAGGTGTTTTTAGAAAAAATAAGTCAAATATTTAAAGTCTAATATTTATTTTATCTGTATGTGTGACTGTTTCCTAGAAGAACGTACGTCAAACTATGAAAACATCCCTCAGAATCAGTTCCGGTTCTAAAGGTTACATTTCCATTGAATATTTTTTGTCATATCCAAACATACAGATCATCTGCAAACTCCGAGTGGTCCCAAACCCACCTCGACACATTTCCGCTCTCTCATTCTCATCTCTCATTATAGGACAGAAGACAGGCTGGACGTCAAGGCCTGTCAGAACATCTGAATTACCAAATTACACCCTGTTCTCCTGCAATTGCCCTCCATTACTTTCTCAATTCAGTGAATTGGAAGTCTCCTTCTGAAGCGATTCTCGACTCCGGATGAATTGTTGCCGTGAAGTTCTCATTATCCTCAGTCAAAAAGGAAAGAAGCCGAGCTCCTGCAGGATTCCTCACCACAGGACGCGTTGACATAAACAAGGTAATGGACTGACCCGACTGCAGGAACGCAGTGTGTGACCGTGTGCTCTCCGAGTGAAGGGGAACGCTGAGTGAAATTAAGTGATGTAAACAAAATTATGGGTATAAATAAATGATTACGGTGCTGCACAGTGTTTTTCAGCTCCAGCTAAGTTCACCAGAGTTCACCAACTCCAACTTCAGAACACTCGCATAAACACTGAAAGACTGATTTACGAAGAAAGACTGATTGTATGCGTCATTTATGAAGCACCAATACCTGCAACCGCATAAAGACTTACACCCATCAGCCAAACATTAAATACACCTGCCTGACAATGTGTAGGTCCAACAAAAAGCTGTGGTCTCTCAAGGCATGGACTTCACAAGACCTCTGAAAGTGTCCCGAGGTGTCGCACCAGATTCTGTCCCATATATCAATGAATGTTTGGCCCAAATGTGACCCATGTCTTGAGCTGTAAGTCCTAAAAGAGGCCCAGATTTGGCCCAAATTTGTCTGCTATCTGACATAAGCTTGTCATTGACTTACGAAATGGTCATAAACAGGGACAGTGGACGTTAGGCTGAGGTCTGGAAGGCCAAGAACCCTTTCAGAGAGAACTGCAGCACTTGGTTAAGGTTCCCTTTCCCAACTGGTGCAGCGTGGCACCAGTTCCTGAAATGCAAGTTTCTTTGAGAGTGGCCTTCAGCTTGTCTGTATTGCAAGGTCAGGAGTTTCTCATCTTCATCTTGACGATACCTCATGAATTCTCTATGGGCTTCAGGTCCTGAGAGTTGGGTGACCAGTCAATCACTGTGATATCATGTTCAGCAAATTGGGTAGCAGTTTTTGTCATTGTGGGTGGAGCTCATCGGCAGATGACCTTTCAGAATGAAGTTCTGAAAATCTCCTGGTAGATACTGTTTTGATGCACTGACCTCAGCCTCAGTCCACTCCTTGTGAAGTTCTCCCAAATTCTGGAATCCACTTTTCTGGTCAGTCCTCTGAAGGATGTCATCATCCTTGTTGCTTGTGCACCTTTTCCCACCACATTTTCCCCTTCCAGTCAACTTTCCATGAACATGCCAGTGATGGCCTTCTGTGGCTGACCCTCTTTGTGGAGGGGTCAGTGATCATCTTCAGGACCACTGTGCAGAACTACACACAGTATTATTATGGTTTGAGTAGTAATTTACTCAAACTCTTAACCAGTTTCTTACGTTGTTTGGAGCTGCAGTGGTGCACATGATGTGCCAAGTGGTCCCAGGCCAAGGTGGGGTGTATTCGTTAGTGTGTTCCACAAGCTACTGACTGAATGATGGCGGGTGATGATGGTGAGTGATTATGACGGGTGATGGCGGCGGGTGATGATGGCGGGTGATGATGGCAGGTGATGGCGGGTGATGATGGTGGGTGATGATGGTGGGTGATGATGG
>JAVGWO010000494.1:0-10003 GCA_034509495.1 Acestrorhynchus altus | reverse complement strand
GTTTAGAACCAAGGAAATGTTACAACGGCTCTACTAATGGACAGTAATCACACTGTAACTGAACAAAAGTATAAAGTACTTTAAAGAAAAAATATCAATAATATCAAGAAATTATGAAATTTAGCTTCATCACCATAAAGACTGAAACAGATCCCAACTGTTATCTTTTCACTGAAACATAATTTCTATGAAATTCAGACTAAAATTAAGATTCAAATTTGATGCAAAGTGACAGCGTGAGCCGAAGCGATGCTGTAAATATTGTGGATTTCAGACGGTTGATTTGTGAGAGAGGTTTCAGGACAGACAAACTCAGAGCCACAATTAAGAGCAGAATATACAAAGACATCACAATGGAGCAGAAATGTCACTGGGACGCGGTCTAGTCTAAACTGTCCCTATATTCCAAATCCACAAGATTCCACAAGACCCACGTTGTGTCCATATTTAATCAAACTGAAAATGTAAACCTGACGTTTTTAATTGGTAACCTTTCAATTGGATTCTAAATCAGAACTAAGACCAAGGAATGGAGAGCCAGACTCTGGTTAATGGGATTACTGGTTTAAGACAGCAGATGATGATGATGATGTAATATGCAGGGATGGTGATGCACTGGAGTTCCAGTACAATAGTAATTATAGTAGGACGAAGTGGAAGACAGTACTTCTAATATAGACTTTTATAAATAACACTATTAAAAGCTCTTCTTCTTTAGAACAATGACAGAAAAGGATCCACTTCTAGTTTTCAAAAGAACGTTTTTACTGACTGGTTTGGATTTTTATTAAAGAACCATTATATAAATGTATCTAACTGGGTTCTTCTAAGACAGCAGAGTCTAATCCTGGTTCTCCCGTCGTGAATTGGTGCCTACAGTTCATTAGAAAGCATTTCGAGGAGCCCTTTCATTTAAACACAGAACTGGAATATTTACATATTTAATAATCAGCAGATCAATAAATCCTCATGGTCACATGCAGATGACATTTCTGCCAGCATTCATAAATGCTTGGTTATTGTGATCTATAGTGAGATATATACACTTGTATATATGTTCATTACATTAAATATATATATATAAAATGTGTCAGTTTACATGTAATGAATATAAAATCTGAAATAATAATTGAAATATCATTAAAAAGCTCATTATTTCTTTAAAAAAAGGTAAACTCATATTTTATATTCATTACTCATAAAGTGACATTTCATATATAAATCACTTTAAATGTAAAGAATATAAAAAATCATACTTTTTGAATAAAATTATTAACAACTGTTAAGAAGTCACAGAATAAGAATCTGTAAATAACTCGATTTTGATCAAAATGTCAGATTATGCGTGTAATTCTACAAATTCAGCTCATATCATGTGTCAACATCCGAGACAAAACTGTTTCACAATGAAAACAGGAAATAACTTTGGTAACTGTGATGAGCATCAGCAACCCCTGTGATGTCTTCATTCCCGATGAAAACACTGAGGTAATAATAACACGTCTAAATTACACACTTGTGGTTTTGTGTCAGTTTATTACATTAAAAGACACTTTTTTACTTTTTTCATTTCGTATCAAGTTTCAAGATCTCCTTCAGCTCCACTTGTGGGCTTAGAATTACAAACCAAGTCCTTTTTCCAGTGAAATCGAACACTGAACAGATTGAACCAGTAAATAAAGTGTCAAAGTTTAGGTTTATAAGTATATAAACGTTGTTTCCTGTTAAATGTGCTCTATTTTCATAGCAAGTCATCTTTTGTGGAATTCCCCAGCCTGGAATAAGAATAAGGAGTCTAAAAACACACCAACGAACCCCCCTCACTGTTGCTGTATGTGTGGGAGGGCTTAAGCGAGTCACAGACGGGGCGAGGTTGAGTGACGTAACCCTCATTAGGGCTATAAATGCTGGGCACAGAGCTGCTTCAAGACCAAGACAGAGAGCAATCAGAGCTCACAGAAGAGGACTGAAGAGTTCACCTCCTAAAGCTCCACCAAAGATCTCCACCAGACTTCAGCAGCTCTCTGTCTGAGAACATCTAGGCCTTTTCTTCACAGGGTTAGTGGGTGATCTGAAGGTTCTCACGATGAGACTCAGCGCCTTGGCGTTCGTGGTTCTAGGAACCTGCGCTTTAAGTGTCTGGTGCCATCCGATCAAGTCCGTCTTTGTGAAGTTCCCCGGGGATGTGGTCAAGAACATGACAGATGTGGAGCTGGCAGATGTAAGTACTGACTGTCTTATTTTGTCCCTAATAGAGAACCTGGTGTTTTTCCACCTTCCACACCATCTACCACCATCTGCATTACAGTCTGATGAATTGTTTCGTTAAAGATCTGCTTTCTCTCTTTTGTTCACCTTCAGACGTACCTGAAGCGCTTCGGTTATATGGAGGTCCAGGAGAAGAGTAGACTGCAGGCATCAGTGTCCACCTCTAAAGCTCTGAAGAGGCTGCAGAGGCAGCTGGGCCTAGAGGAGACCGGCGCACTGGACAAAGCCACAGTCAGCGCAATGAAGCAGCCTCGCTGTGGTGTGCCGGACGTCCGCAGCTACCAGACCTTCGCAGGAGACCTGAAGTGGGATCACAATGACATTACATACAGGTGTGTCCATTCTTTCCATGTCTGTTTGCTTCTGAGGATGAAATGATGAACAGGAGATGAAATGTGGTAGGAGACGAGAGGTCTTTAGTCTGAGGTTCCTTACTGTTTTACGTTATTTGCTCTGTAGGATTCTGAATTACTCTCCCGACATGGAACCCTCTCTTACCGATGACAGCTTCGCCAGAGCCTTCAAGGTGTGGAGCGATGTCACACCCTTGACTTTCACCCGCCTCTATGAAGGAACTGCTGACATCATGATCTCCTTTGGAAAAGCAGGTTCGTTATGATCCTAATGAGAGTCACGTTCTTTATTTACAGGATTAAACAGTTTAAGGAAGCGGGCACTATCACACGGGCAGAACTGGGCAGATACTGTCCATACTTTACGTGGTGGTGCTGCATGCTTACAATGTAAAACGAAGAAAAGGTTTTAAACATGGTGTGTTTATTCCAGATCACGGAGACCCCTACCCATTTGATGGCAAAGACGGCCTGTTGGCTCACGCTTATCCTCCAGGTGAGGGGATACAGGGGGATGCCCACTTTGATGATGATGAATACTGGACTCTGGGCACTGGACCAGGTAACTGACATCTGATTTCCGAGCTCCCTCTAGTGGTTAGATTATATAAAGAGAATGCACAATAGAAACAAACTATGTATGTGTATCTTGAGGTGTTGAAGGTTCTGTTTTGTGTTGTCGGTTCAGCTGTTAAGACCCTCTATGGCAATGCAGAGGGTGCCATGTGCCACTTTCCTTTCCACTTCGATGGGAGATCGTATTCCACCTGTACCACTGAAGGCCGCACTGATGGTCTGCCATGGTGTGCCACCACTGCTGACTTTGACAAAGACAAGAAATATGGGTTCTGTCCCAGCGAGCGTAAGTTCTGCATCCTTCTCTGCTACCGTGGCAACATCTCAGACATTAATCGTTGGTGGCAATTTATGCATCCAAACGTTGACATTATTTGCAAAAAGTTATAAAAAGGCCTTTTTTGGAGCAATGCCATATTAGAAGCACTCTCTCAGTGGTTGCTTTATTAGAACCACTTCACTTAGAACTTCTATTAGAAACTGCATTTGGCTCTTCCATGGCATCTCTTCAAAAACAGGTCATTTTGAAGTTGGCAGATGCCCCAAACCAACCGAACCGTAATTGAATGGGTAGTGCTTTGCTGCATGAGATGGTTCTGAGGTTGTCTCGTTGTCTCCACAGTTCTGTTCACATTCGGAGGGAACGGCGATGGGGCGCAATGTGTCTTCCCGTTCACATTTCAGGGACAAACATACGACAGCTGCACCACAGACGGACGCACTGACGGTTATCGCTGGTGCGCAACCACAGCCAACTTTGACTCTGATAAAAAATTCGGCTTCTGTCCAAACCGAGGTGAGACACGACTCTCTGCCGAATATACAGCTCCAACATTCAGCTGATGTTGATCTACAGCTGATGCATAACTGCACTGATTTTGGCCCACAGACACTGCAGTGATTGGTGGAAACTCTGAGGGCGAACCATGTCAGTTTCCTTTCACCTTCCTTGGGGACACCTACACTTCCTGCACCAGCGAAGGCCGCGGTGATAGAAAGCTGTGGTGCGCCACAACCAGCAACTTTGACAAGGACAAGAAATGGGGATTTTGTCCAGACAGCGGTAAATTTATTTGATTGACAATATTCTTCTTCAAACGGTACAAATTGCACTTCAACACAGTTTTGCAGGCAAATGTCTAAGATGTGAAACCACTGCTTCTACAGGATACAGCCTGTTCCTGGTGGCTGCTCATGAGTTTGGACATGCTCTTGGTCTGGATCACTCTAACATTCAGGATGCTCTGATGTTCCCTATGTACAAATATGTCGCCGACTTCTCTTTGAATGATGATGACATCGAGGGCATCCAGTATCTCTACGGTATGACATCAGTCAGGACCACTGACGAACAAATACTATGAGAAGATCTGGGTTTATAATCTGATAGGATATGATAAGAATTACATTGATATAATAAAGTTTTTGTATGGTCTCCTGTAGGTCCCAAAACAGGTCCAGATCCCACTTCTCCCCAGCCCTCAACTTCTTCCCCAGTTCCTACTCCCAAACCTACTGGTAAAACACCAAAGCCTACTCCTCCCATTGTACCCACCACAACCCAATCTGTGGACCCCTCCATTGATGCTTGTCAAATGGACATGTTTGATGCCATCACTGAGATCCAGGGCGAGCTTCATTTCTTCAAAGATGGGTAAGAACCAATGGTCTACTCTATAAGCTATGGTTCTATAGTTCTTCTGGTCAACATCCAACCAGATGAGAAATATATAGTCACTGTTTTGAAGATACATTGGTTAGAGGTTCTTGAGCATTAGAAAAGTTATGATAATGAGTTATGATTCATCTGTTTAGGCACTACTGGAAGAAAAATGGCAACAATGGACCACACAGGGGTCCTTTCCAAATGTCTGACACTTGGCCTGGCATGCCTGCTAAGATCAACACTGCTTTTGAGGACCCTCTGACCAAAAAGATCTACTTCTTTGCAGGTAACGTCATGCTCCACATAATGGACAATGTGGTGTTACAGGAGAATTGCCTAATTCCGATGTGTAAGAGACCTTTTTCTTTCCCTCAGGTGCTCAGTTCTGGGTTTACACTGGACAGGAAACGCAGGGACCACGCAGAATTGAGAAACTTGGCTTACCAAGCACTTTGCAGAAGGTGGAGGGAGCAGTGCAGCGGGGAAAAGGCAAGGTGCTCCTCTTCAGTGGCGAGAACTACTGGAGGTGAGAGCGACTCTTTCTAACTGGGTTTGGAAAGGCTTTTTGGATCATTCGTACCCTGCAAGAAAACAACACACCATTGTTTGGTTGATCAGCTTCACCTGCGCTAAAATATCTTCTCTGTTCGTTTCCTCAGGCTGGACGTGAAGACACAGCAGATTGATAAGGGATACCCCCGCTTCATTGACCAGACCTTCGGTGGTGTCCCTGCAGATTCTCATGATGTGTTCCTTTATAAAGGTGAGACTTTCTTGGTTTTTCGTTAACTTCAGGGTTTTTTGAAGCAATGAAATTAAACTTCTCCAGTAAAAGAACAGAATTTATAAACAAAGACCCAAAGAGCTTCTCCTCATTTCTAATCTCTACCATTTCAGGAAACTTCTACTTCTGCAGAGACAGGTTCTACTGGAGGATGAACAGCAGACGGCAGGTTGACAGAGTTGGATACGTGAAGTATGACCTGCTGAAGTGTTCCGACAACTGAATCCGTGACCTTCAGTTTTAAGTGTTGTGTGACAGGAAGCACCGACTGTAGAGATGGAAATCTCTCCTGAATATTTTCATATCCGGGAAAAGACAGCACAGTGTTGATGAAAGAACTTAGTATCTATTGCAGTGAATTCAGTGTCTGTTTGAATATTAATTTAATTCATATTAAAAGACGAACACGTTGTCATGTAAGATATTAAGAGATCATTGCCTGGAGCAAATGATATCTCAATATTTAAGGTAATAATCGATTATTGTGTTTTTTTTGTTTGTATTTCTGTTACTTTGTAGCCAAATTTGCACACGTGAACATGTTTCTCAGTTGTTTAATTTATTTTTTAAATCAGTAGTATTTTGTTATATGAACTGTTCAATAAATTTGTAATTTAATCCAGCTGCTCTTCGACTGATCATTCAATCACACGAATATCACACCTGCACCTAACAGCTGAGGTTCTACACGGGGCTGTGAATTAAACCCCACTTCCCCTCTAATCTCACTTTACCAGATTTCACAGGATTTTACTCACAACCTCATCACCTTCAGTATAAACAGCGTTTAACTCTGCCCATGTTATTTAGGTTAGCTGAGACATAATTTAGGACTTCCAAGTGGAGTTTTTCTCTGGCATCTGCTTTAATCTCATTGGGGAATCTCTCAGCCAAATCCATAATCTGCTGTGGTGCAACATCTTGGTTCTCTGGATTGACAACTGACAGATTAGTCAATATTTGGTCTCTCATTGGGAACTTTTTCCTGTTCAGTGAATTTCTGGGTTGCTTGCATCTAATTCCTGCAATGTATTCTCTCGCAATACTTTGGGAACAATAAACCTGCTTGCAATGTCATGCAGGAGTTCTTCAACACACTCATTTAGCTTGAACAGAACAGGTGTCTTGTTTTGAAAAATGACATTAAATTTTGTGGTCCGTCAGCCTTTTCTGAACATCCTTTAAATTCTGATTTTCACTGTGTGACTCAAAATAAGAACTAAAGGCTGGCCATTGGTTCAGGAGATGGTCCAGACCTTTTCCCAGGAGAGCCAACGTGTGGGACAGTGTTTTTGTACTCTATGCTGAGCTACGTTACAGAAGTCCTCAAACTGCTTCCGTTCTTTTTGAGCTTTTCTCAAAGTACTAGTAGATGTCAATTAACAATTCTTCAGGTGACATTGAGATTCAGGTGACATTCAGAGCTGCTTAGCAGCAGTTTTGGCACAAATGGCAACATATATAGTGTTGGCTGTGACTTGGACACCAGACACTATATATGTGAGGGGCCTGATCTTTCACTCTCGATAAAACAGAGTTGTTCTTACCAATCATCATATTGCAGTTGTCACTGCTGAATCATATGTAACTGGACCATTCAAGGCCTTCGTCATGCATTGATGATTCCATGCAGTTGAAGTTGTTCTCAGCCTTGGTATCATTACACAGTGGCATGTCTACAAATCCAGCTACCTAAAAGATATTTAAAAAATGATATATATATTGGGTGGTTTCCCTGTTTAAAAAGGGGGACCAGAGAGTGTGTTCCAACTATAGGGGGATCACTCTTCTCAGCCTCCCCAGGAAAGTCTACGCCAGGGTACTGGAGAGACAAATTCGGCCGTTAGTCAAACCTTGGATTCAGGAGGAACAATGCAGTTTTTGTCCTGGCCGAGGAACACTTGACCAGCTCTACACCCTCCGGAGGGTGCTCGAGGGTTCATGGGAGTTTGCCCAACCAGTCCACATGTGTTTTGTGGACTTGGAGAAAGCATTCGACCGTGTCCCTCGGGGTATACTGTGGGGGGTGCTCCAGGAATACGGGGTCCGGGGTCCTCTGATAAGGGCTGTCAGGTCTTTGTACGACCGGAGCAGGAGCTTGGTTCGCATTGCCGGCAGTAAATCGGGTCTGTTCCTGGGGAATGTTGGACTCCGGCAGGGCTGCCCATTGTCACCGGTTCTGTTCATAATCTTTATGGACAGAATTTCTAGGTGCAGCCAGGGGCCGGAGGGGGTGCAGTTTGGGAACCACAGGATATCATCTCTGCTTTTTGCGAATGATGTTGTCCTGATGGCTTCTTCAGGCCAGGACCTTCAGCAGGCACTGAAGCGGTTTGTAGACGAGTGTGAAGCGACTGGGATCGAATCAGCACCTCGAATTCTGAGGCCGTGGTTTGACCGGAAGGGGGTGGCTTGCCCCCTCCAGATCGGTGGAGCTGTCCTGCCCCAAGTAGAGGAGTTCAAGTATCTCATGGTCTTGTTCACGAATGGGGGTGAGAGGGAGCGTGCTGCCGCCACAGTCGTGCGATCGTGTATCGGTCCATTGTGGTGAAGAAGGAACTGAGGCGAAGCTCTCGATTTACCGGTCACTCTACATTCCTACCCTCACCTATGGTCATGAGCTGTGGGTAATGACTGAAAGGACAAGATCGCGGATACAAGCGGCCGAAATGAGTTTCCTCCGTAGGGTGGCCGGGCGCTCCCTTAGAGATAAGGTGAGATCCTCGGTGACCCGGGAGGAGCTTAGAGTAGAGCTCCTCTACATCGAAAGGAATCAGTTAAGGTGGCTAGGGCATCTTTTATGGATGCCCCCTGGACGTCTCCCAAGGGGGGTGTTCCAGGCATGTCCCACTGGGAGGAGACTGCGGGGTATACCCAGGATGCGCTGGAGGGACTGTCTCTCGGCTGGCCTGGGAACGCCTCGGGGTCCCTCCCGAGGAGCTGGCTGGGCATCCCTGCTCAGACTGCTGCCCCCGCGACCTGGCCCCGGAAAAAACGGAAGAAAACGGACGGACAGACGGACGGACGGATATACATATTGAATATATCCTTCCTTTGTCTGATATTTATTCATTTATCTTCTCTATTCAGCAGCTACACCACGTGACTGTGGTAAACAATAATAAATAACACAAATAAATTAATCTCTGTAAACTTGTTTTTATATGTTTTTATTTATTTTATAGGTCCAGTGAGTTGGGGCTGTTTTCATGTACTAACCAACTAATTGAGAGTTAATAAATTTGTATATTTTTCATATTAATTTGAACTGACCTCAACATGCCTTTTCCAATCCTTTATCCCGCCGTGGGCAGTGCTGAAATCATTACAGCAAACAGAACATTCGTTGTTTTTTAACTTTAGTCAAACAGAGGTACATTTTTGATCAGTCAGAGCTGAAGTGAGTTTTATATTTATTCTTTTTGGAAGGTCCATGACGCTGCTTCTCTCACTGACCGCTGCAGTCCAGTAGAAAAAAACACTGCCTGCCCACACCAAACAATAATCGGCTGACTAACAGATACTCTCACTCACCACTGATTGGCTGATTGACGACCAAAAAACGACCAATGAGAACCCTCCCTCTCACTTTGCCTCGGCCACGCTTTCCACGCTGGTAAGTCCGTGTCGCTGCATGCGTGTGTGTGTCCTACAATCCAGGAGATTTTTATCGAACTTGTGGGCATCAGTGAGCCGATACATATATGCAGGAATCTCCCGCAACTTCCGGGAGACTTGAGATGTCTGTCACTGCCCCCTGGTGTGTGAATTCACTATTGTGTATGTGTGTATCAGTGTGTGTGGAGAAATCTGGAACCAAGCTTTGTTCTTCAGACCAGCTCACAAGATCTCAGCTACTTTCTTCACAACCTGTCTGTATCTGTTAATTAGGACTCACTAATGTCCTGATTCAGGGCCTGAAGACACTCCTCTTCACCCTCTCTGTGTTTGCCTTCATGAGGTCCTTCATCTTCACAGTTATAGTCCAGCACCACTTGATGCAGATGGTCTGCTGGAGAGCCTGTGTGTCCTTCTAGGTCTTGTTTCCAAACCAGGCTGTGATGTAATGTAATACCCGTGAGGATGTGTGTCTGAGGTGGAAGAGACCTGGCCTTCTTCTCCAGAGAGTTGATCAAGGAGTTGATGTGACAGGACCATGATAGAGATAGAGATCTGAACACCTGGGTACTTCAAAATATCTGCTCTTTCCACAGCAGCTCCGTTGGTCCAGAAGAGATGGTAGCTCTGCCACCAGTTCTCCAGCTCTTTAGTCTCCTCCATGCACAATTTCATAACACTGTTTTGTAACGTTTAGAACCAAGGAAATGTTACAACGGCTCTACTAATGGACAGTAA
>JAVGWO010000493.1:0-10005 GCA_034509495.1 Acestrorhynchus altus | reverse complement strand
GTTTAGAACCAAGGAAATGTTACAACGGCTCTACTAATGGACAGTAATCACACTGTAACTGAACAAAAGTATAAAGTACTTTAAAGAAAAAATATCAATAATATCAAGAAATTATGAAATTTAGCTTCATCACCATAAAGACTGAAACAGATCCCAACTGTTATCTTTTCACTGAAACATAATTTCTATGAAATTCAGACTAAAATTAAGATTCAAATTTGATGCAAAGTGACAGCGTGAGCCGAAGCGATGCTGTAAATATTGTGGATTTCAGACGGTTGATTTGTGAGAGAGGTTTCAGGACAGACAAACTCAGAGCCACAATTAAGAGCAGAATATACAAAGACATCACAATGGAGCAGAAATGTCACTGGGACGCGGTCTAGTCTAAACTGTCCCTATATTCCAAATCCACAAGATTCCACAAGACCCACGTTGTGTCCATATTTAATCAAACTGAAAATGTAAACCTGACGTTTTTAATTGGTAACCTTTCAATTGGATTCTAAATCAGAACTAAGACCAAGGAATGGAGAGCCAGACTCTGGTTAATGGGATTACTGGTTTAAGACAGCAGATGATGATGATGATGTAATATGCAGGGATGGTGATGCACTGGAGTTCCAGTACAATAGAAATTATAGTAGGACGAAGTGGAAGACAGTACTTCTAATATAGACTTTTATAAATAACACTATTAAAAGCTCTTCTTCTTTAGAACAATGACAGAAAAGGATCCACTTCTAGTTTTCAAAAGAACGTTTTTACTGACTGGTTTGGATTTTTATTAAAGAACCATTATATAAATGTATCTAACTGGGTTCTTCTAAGACAGCAGAGTCTAATCCTGGTTCTCCCGTCG
The DNA here is from genome assembly GCA_034509495.1 of Acestrorhynchus altus. Classification (NCBI taxonomy): domain Eukaryota; kingdom Metazoa; phylum Chordata; class Actinopteri; order Characiformes; family Acestrorhynchidae; genus Acestrorhynchus; species Acestrorhynchus altus. The sequence goes on along the minus strand of JAVGWO010000493.1, from coordinate 9,143 downwards.
TGAATTGGTGCCTACAGTTCATTAGAAAGCATTTCGAGGAGCCCTTTCATTTAAACACAGAACTGGAATATTTACATATTTAATAATCAGCAGATCAATAAATCCTCATGGTCACATGCAGATGACATTTCTGCCAGCATTCATAAATGCTTGGTTATTGTGATCTATAGTGAGATATATACACTTGTATATATGTTCATTACATTAAATATATATATATAAAATGTGTCAGTTTACATGTAATGAATATAAAATCTGAAATAATAATTGAAATATCATTAAAAAGCTCATTATTTCTTTAAAAAAAGGTAAACTCATATTTTATATTCATTACTCATAAAGTGACATTTCATATATAAATCACTTTAAATGTAAAGAATATAAAAAATCATACTTTTTGAATAAAATTATTAACAACTGTTAAGAAGTCACAGAATAAGAATCTGTAAATAACTCGATTTTGATCAAAATGTCAGATTATGCGTGTAATTCTACAAATTCAGCTCATATCATGTGTCAACATCCGAGACAAAACTGTTTCACAATGAAAACAGGAAATAACTTTGGTAACTGTGATGAGCATCAGCAACCCCTGTGATGTCTTCATTCCCGATGAAAACACTGAGGTAATAATAACACGTCTAAATTACACACTTGTGGTTTTGTGTCAGTTTATTACATTAAAAGACACTTTTTTACTTTTTTCATTTCGTATCAAGTTTCAAGATCTCCTTCAGCTCCACTTGTGGGCTTAGAATTACAAACCAAGTCCTTTTTCCAGTGAAATCGAACACTGAACAGATTGAACCAGTAAATAAAGTGTCAAAGTTTAGGTTTATAAGTATATAAACGTTGTTTCCTGTTAAATGTGCTCTATTTTCATAGCAAGTCATCTTTTGTGGAATTCCCCAGCCTGGAATAAGAATAAGGAGTCTAAAAACACACCAACGAACCCCCCTCACTGTTGCTGTATGTGTGGGAGGGCTTAAGCGAGTCACAGACGGGGCGAGGTTGAGTGACGTAACCCTCATTAGGGCTATAAATGCTGGGCACAGAGCTGCTTCAAGACCAAGACAGAGAGCAATCAGAGCTCACAGAAGAGGACTGAAGAGTTCACCTCCTAAAGCTCCACCAAAGATCTCCACCAGACTTCAGCAGCTCTCTGTCTGAGAACATCTAGGCCTTTTCTTCACAGGGTTAGTGGGTGATCTGAAGGTTCTCACAATGAGACTCAGCGCCTTGGCGTTCGTGGTTCTAGGAACCTGCGCTTTAAGTGTCTGGTGCCATCCGATCAAGTCCGTCTTTGTGAAGTTCCCCGGGGATGTGGTCAAGAACATGACAGATGTGGACCTGGCAGATGTAAGTACTGACTGTCTTATTTTGTCCCTAATAGAGAACCTGGTGTTTTTCCACCTTCCACACCATCTACCACCATCTGCATTACAGTCTGATGAATTGTTTCGTTAAAGATCTGCTTTCTCTCTTTTATTCACCTTCAGACGTACCTGAAGCGCTTCGGTTATATGGAGGTCCAGGAGAAGAGTAGACTGCAGGCATCAGTGTCCACCTCTAAAGCTCTGAAGAGGCTGCAGAGGCAGCTGGGCCTAGAGGAGACCGGCGCACTGGACAAAGCCACAGTCAGCGCAATGAAGCAGCCTCGCTGTGGTGTGCCGGACGTCCGCAGCTACCAGACCTTCGCAGGAGACCTGAAGTGGGATCACAATGACATTACATACAGGTGTGTCCATTCTTTCCATGTCTGTTTGCTTCTGAGGATGAAATGATGAACAGGAGATGAAATGTGGTAGGAGACGAGAGGTCTTTAGTCTGAGGTTCCTTACTGTTTTACGTTATTTGCTCTGTAGGATTCTGAATTACTCTCCCGACATGGAACCCTCTCTTACCGATGACAGCTTCGCCAGAGCCTTCAAGGTGTGGAGCGATGTCACACCCTTGACTTTCACCCGCCTCTATGAAGGAACTGCTGACATCATGATCTCCTTTGGAAAAGCAGGTTCGTTATGATCCTAATGAGAGTCACGTTCTTTATTTACAGGATTAAACAGTTTAAGGAAGCGGGCACTATCACACGGGCAGAACTGGGCAGATACTGTCCATACTTTACGTGGTGGTGCTGCATGCTTACAATGTAAAACGAAGAAAAGGTTTTAAACATGGTGTGTTTATTCCAGATCACGGAGACCCCTACCCATTTGATGGCAAAGACGGCCTGTTGGCTCACGCTTATCCTCCAGGTGAGGGGATACAGGGGGATGCCCACTTTGATGATGATGAATACTGGACTCTGGGCACTGGACCAGGTAACTGACATCTGATTTCCGAGCTCCCTCTAGTGGTTAGATTATATAAAGAGAATGCACAATAGAAACAAACTATGTATGTGTATCTTGAGGTGTTGAAGGTTCTGTTTTGTGTTGTCGGTTCAGCTGTTAAGACCCTCTATGGCAATGCAGAGGGTGCCATGTGCCACTTTCCTTTCCACTTCGATGGGAGATCGTATTCCACCTGTACCACTGAAGGCCGCACTGATGGTCTGCCATGGTGTGCTACCACTGCTGACTTTGACAAAGACAAGAAATATGGGTTCTGTCCCAGCGAACGTAAGTTCTGCATCCTTCTCTGCTACCGTGGCAACATCTCAGACATTAATCGTTGGTGGCAATTTATGCATCCAAACGTTGACATTATTTGCAAAAAGTTATAAAAAGGCCTTTTTTGGAGCAATGCCATATTAGAAGCACTCTCTCAGTGGTTGCTTTATTAGAACCACTTCACTTAGAACTTCTATTAGAAACTGCATTTGGCTCTTCCATGGCATCTCTTCAAAAACAGGTCATTTTGAAGTTGGCAGATGCCCCAAACCAACCGAACCGTAATTGAATGGGTAGTGCTTTGCTGCATGACATGGTTCTGAGGTTGTCTCGTTGTCTCCACAGTTCTGTTCACATTCGGAGGGAACGGCGATGGGGCGCAATGTGTCTTCCCGTTCACATTTCAGGGACAAACATACGACAGCTGCACCACAGACGGACGCACTGACGGTTATCGCTGGTGCGCAACCACAGCCAACTTTGACTCTGATAAAAAATTCGGCTTCTGTCCAAACCGAGGTGAGACACGACTCTCTGCCGAATATACAGCTCCAACATTCAGCTGATGTTGATCTACAGCTGATGCATAACTGCACTGATTTTGGCCCACAGACACTGCAGTGATTGGTGGAAACTCTGAGGGCGAACCATGTCAGTTTCCTTTCACCTTCCTTGGGGACACCTACACTTCCTGCACCAGCGAAGGCCGCGGTGATAGAAAGCTGTGGTGCGCCACAACCAGCAACTTTGACAAGGACAAGAAATGGGGATTTTGTCCAGACAGCGGTAAATTTATTTGATTGACAATATTCTTCTTCAAACGGTACAAATTGCACTTCAACACAGTTTTGCAGGCAAATGTCTAAGATGTGAAACCACTGCTTCTACAGGATACAGCCTGTTCCTGGTGGCTGCTCATGAGTTTGGACATGCTCTTGGTCTGGATCACTCTAACATTCAGGATGCTCTGATGTTCCCTATGTACAAATATGTCGCCGACTTCTCTTTGAATGATGATGACATCGAGGGCATCCAGTATCTCTACGGTATGACATCAGTCAGGACCACTGACGAACAAATACTATGAGAAGATCTGGGTTTATAACCTGATAGGATATGATAAGAATTACATTGATATAATAAAGTTTTTGTATGGTCTCCTGTAGGTCCCAAAACAGGTCCAGATCCCACTTCTCCCCAGCCCTCAACTTCTTCCCCAGTTCCTACTCCCAAACCTACTGGTAAAACACCAAAGCCTACTCCTCCCATTGTACCCACCACAACCCAATCTGTGGACCCCTCCATTGATGCTTGTCAAATGGACATGTTTGATGCCATCACTGAGATCCAGGGCGAGCTTCATTTCTTCAAAGATGGGTAAGAACCAATGGTCTACTCTATAAGCTATGGTTCTATAGTTCTTCTGGTCAACATCCAACCAGATGAGAAATATATAGTCACTGTTTTGAAGATACATTGGTTAGAGGTTCTTGAGCATTAGAAAAGTTATGATAATGAGTTATGATTCATCTGTTTAGGCACTACTGGAAGAAAAATGGCAACAATGGACCACACAGGGGTCCTTTCCAAATGTCTGACACTTGGCCTGGCATGCCTGCTAAGATCAACACTGCTTTTGAGGACCCTCTGACCAAAAAGATCTACTTCTTTGCAGGTAACGTCATGCTCCACATAATGGACAATGTGGTGTTACAGGAGAATTGCCTAATTCCGATGTGTAAGAGACCTTTTTCTTTCCCTCAGGCGCTCAGTTCTGGGTTTACACTGGACAGGAAACGCAGGGACCACGCAGAATTGAGAAACTTGGCTTACCAAGCACTTTGCAGAAGGTGGAGGGAGCAGTGCAGCGGGGAAAAGGCAAGGTGCTCCTCTTCAGTGGCGAGAACTACTGGAGGTGAGAGCGACTCTTTCTAACTGGGTTTGGAAAGGCTTTTTGGATCATTCGTACCCTGCAAGAAAACAACACACCATTGTTTGGTTGATCAGCTTCACCTGCGCTAAAATATCTTCTCTGTTCGTTTCCTCAGGCTGGACGTGAAGACACAGCAGATTGATAAGGGATACCCCCGCTTCATTGACCAGACCTTCGGTGGTGTCCCTGCAGATTCTCATGATGTGTTCCTTTATAAAGGTGAGACTTTCTTGGTTTTTCGTTAACTTCAGGGTTTTTTGAAGCAATGAAATTAAACTTCTCCAGTAAAAGAACAGAATTTATAAACAAAGACCCAAAGAGCTTCTCCTCATTTCTAATCTCTACCATTTCAGGAAACTTCTACTTCTGCAGAGACAGGTTCTACTGGAGGATGAACAGCAGACGGCAGGTTGACAGAGTTGGATACGTGAAGTATGACCTGCTGAAGTGTTCCGACAACTGAATCCGTGACCTTCAGTTTTAAGTGTTGTGTGACAGGAAGCACCGACTGTAGAGATGGAAATCTCTCCTGAATATTTTCATATCCGGGAAAAGACAGCACAGTGTTGATGAAAGAACTTAGTATCTATTGCAGTGAATTCAGTGTCTGTTTGAATATTAATTTAATTCATATTAAAAGACGAACACGTTGTCATGTAAGATATTAAGAGATCATTGCCTGGAGCAAATGATATCTCAATATTTAAGGTAATAATCGATTATTGTGTTTTTTTTGTTTGTATTTCTGTTACTTTGTAGCCAAATTTGCACACGTGAACATGTTTCTCAGTTGTTTAATTTATTTTTTAAATCAGTAGTATTTTGTTATATGAACTGTTCAATAAATTTGTAATTTAATCCAGCTGCTCTTCGACTGATCATTCAATCACACGAATATCACACCTGCACCTAACAGCTGAGGTTCTACACGGGGCTGTGAATTAAACCCCACTTCCCCTCTAATCTCACTTTACCAGATTTCACAGGATTTTACTCACAACCTCATCACCTTCAGTATAAACAGCGTTTAACTCTGCCCATGTTATTTAGGTTAGTTGAGACATAATTTAGGACTTCCAAGTGGAGTTTTTCTCTGGCATCTGCTTTAATCTCATTGGGGAATCTCTCAGCCAAAACCATAATCTGCTGTGGTGCCACATCTTGTTTCTCTGGATTGACAACTGACAGATTAGTCCATATTTGGTCTCTCATTGGGAACTTTTTCCTGTTCAGTGAATTTCTGGGTTGCTTGCATCTAATTCCTGCAATGTATTCTCTCGCAATACTTTGGGAACAATAAACCTGCTTGCAATGTCATGCAGGAGTTCTTCAACACACTCATTTAGCTTGAACAGAACAGGTGTCTTGTTTTGAAAAATGACATTAAATTTTGTGGTCCGTCAGCCTTTTCTGAACATCCTTTAAATTCTGATTTTCACTGTGTGACTCAAAATAAGAACTAAAGGCTGGCCATTGGTTCAGGAGATGGTCCAGACCTTTTCCCAGGAGAGCCAACGTGTGGGACAGTGTTTTTGTACTCTATGCTGAGCTACGTTACAGAAGTCCTCAAACTGCTTCCGTTCTTTTTGAGCTTTTCTCAAAGTACTAGTAGATGTCAATTAACAATTCTTCAGGTGACATTGAGATTCAGGTGACATTCAGAGCTGCTTAGCAGCAGTTTTGGCACAAATGGCAACATATATAGTGTTGGCTGTGACTTGGACACCAGACACTATATATGTGAGGGGCCTGATCTTTCACTCTCGATAAAACAGAGTTGTTCTTACCAATCATCATATTGCAGTTGTCACTGCTGAATCATATGTAACTGGACCATTCAAGGCCTTCGTCATGCATTGATGATTCCATGCAGTTGAAGTTGTTCTCAGCCTTGGTATCATTACACAGTGGCATGTCTACAAATCCAGCTACCTAAAAGATATTTAAAAAATGATATATATATTGGGTGGTTTCCCTGTTTAAAAAGGGGGACCAGAGAGTGTGTTCCAACTATAGGGGGATCACTCTTCTCAGCCTCCCCAGGAAAGTCTACGCCAGGGTACTGGAGAGACAAATTCGGCCGTTAGTCAAACCTTGGATTCAGGAGGAACAATGCAGTTTTTGTCCTGGCCGAGGAACACTTGACCAGCTCTACACCCTCCGGAGGGTGCTCGAGGGTTCATGGGAGTTTGCCCAACCAGTCCACATGTGTTTTGTGGACTTGGAGAAAGCATTCGACCGTGTCCCTCGGGGTATACTGTGGGGGGTGCTCCAGGAATACGGGGTCCGGGGTCCTCTGATAAGGGCTGTCAGGTCTTTGTACGACCGGAGCAGGAGCTTGGTTCGCATTGCCGGCAGTAAATCGGGTCTGTTCCTGGGGAATGTTGGACTCCGGCAGGGCTGCCCATTGTCACCGGTTCTGTTCATAATCTTTATGGACAGAATTTCTAGGTGCAGCCAGGGGCCGGAGGGGGTGCAGTTTGGGAACCACAGGATATCATCTCTGCTTTTTGCGAATGATGTTGTCCTGATGGCTTCTTCAGGCCAGGACCTTCAGCAGGCACTGAAGCGGTTTGTAGACGAGTGTGAAGCGACTGGGATCGAATCAGCACCTCGAATTCTGAGGCCGTGGTTTGACCGGAAGGGGGTGGCTTGCCCCCTCCAGATCGGTGGAGCTGTCCTGCCCCAAGTAGAGGAGTTCAAGTATCTCATGGTCTTGTTCACGAATGGGGGTGAGAGGGAGCGTGCTGCCGCCACAGTCGTGCGATCGTGTATCGGTCCATTGTGGTGAAGAAGGAACTGAGGCGAAGCTCTCGATTTACCGGTCACTCTACATTCCTACCCTCACCTATGGTCATGAGCTGTGGGTAATGACTGAAAGGACAAGATCGCGGATACAAGCGGCCGAAATGAGTTTCCTCCGTAGGGTGGCCGGGCGCTCCCTTAGAGATAAGGTGAGATCCTCGGTGACCCGGGAGGAGCTTAGAGTAGAGCTCCTCTACATCGAAAGGAATCAGTTAAGGTGGCTAGGGCATCTTTTATGGATGCCCCCTGGACGTCTCCCAAGGGGGGTGTTCCAGGCATGTCCCACTGGGAGGAGACTGCGGGGTATACCCAGGATGCGCTGGAGGGACTGTCTCTCGGCTGGCCTGGGAACGCCTCGGGGTCCCTCCCGAGGAGCTGGCTGGGCATCCCTGCTCAGACTGCTGCCCCCGCGACCTGGCCCCGGAAAAAACGGAAGAAAACGGACGGACAGACGGACGGACGGATATACATATTGAATATATCCTTCCTTTGTCTGATATTTATTCATTTATCTTCTCTATTCAGCAGCTACACCACGTGACTGTGGTAAACAATAATAAATAACACAAATAAATTAATCTCTGTAAACTTGTTTTTATATGTTTTTATTTATTTTATAGGTCCAGTGAGTTGGGGCTGTTTTCATGTACTAACCAACTAATTGAGAGTTAATAAATTTGTATATTTTTCATATTAATTTGAACTGACCTCAACATGCCTTTTCCAATCCTTTATCCCGCCGTGGGCAGTGCTGAAATCATTACAGCAAACAGAACATTCGTTGTTTTTTAACTTTAGTCAAACAGAGGTACATTTTTGATCAGTCAGAGCTGAAGTGAGTTTTATATTTATTCTTTTTGGAAGGTCCATGACGCTGCTTCTCTCACTGACCGCTGCAGTCCAGTAGAAAAAAACACTGCCTGCCCACACCAAACAATAATCGGCTGACTAACAGATACTCTCACTCACCACTGATTGGCTGATTGACGACCAAAAAACGACCAATGAGAACCCTCCCTCTCACTTTGCCTCGGCCACGCTTTCCACGCTGGTAAGTCCATGTCGCTGCATGCGTGTGTGTGTGTCCTACAATCCAGGAGATTTTTATCGAACTTGTGGGCATCAGTGAGCCAATACATATATGCAGGAATCTCCCACAACTTCCGGGAGACTTGAGATGTCTGTCACTGCCCCCTGGTGTGTGAATTCACTATTGTGTATGTGTGTATCAGTGTGTGTGGAGAAATCTGGAACCAAGCTTTGTTCTTCAGACCAGCTCACAAGATCTCAGCTACTTTCTTCACAACCTGTCTGTATCTGTTAATTAGGACTCACTAATGTCCTGATTCAGGGCCTGAAGACACTCCTCTTCACCCTCTCTGTGTTTGCCTTCATGAGGTCCTTCATCTTCACAGTTATAGTCCAGCACCACTTGATGCAGATGGTCTGCTGGAGAGCCTGTGTGTCCTTCTAGGTCTTGTTTCCAAACCAGGCTGTGATGTAATGTAATACCCGTGAGGATGTGTGTCTGAGGTGGAAGAGACCTGGCCTTCTTCTCCAGAGAGTTGATCAAGGAGTTGATGTGACAGGACCATGATAGAGATAGAGATCTGAACACCTGGGTACTTCAAAATATCTGCTCTTTCCACAGCAGCTCCGTTGGTCCAGAAGAGATGGTAGCTCTGCCACCAGTTCTCCAGCTCTTTAGTCTCCTCCATGCACAATTTCATAACACTGTTTTGTAACGTTTAGAACCAAGGAAATGTTACAACGGCTCTACTAATGGACAGTAA
>JAVGWO010000492.1:0-10007 GCA_034509495.1 Acestrorhynchus altus | reverse complement strand
TTGTTGATTGGTTGACATTACTGCTGCTGAGTGACGATTAGTCGTTGACACTGTTCCACTGTGATTTCATTGATGACGTCACAGAATGGACTCTATAAATAGAGATTGTTTCTGACTCAGATTGTCTTCTGATTGTGTTCATAGAGATCAGCTAAGCATAATTTAATGTGCAACGCCATCTTTTGAGCAAAACATACTGCAGGAACTGCACTGTCTAGTGAGTGGGATTGCAGTAGGCAATCATACTATTGATCTTAACAAACTTCTTCACTGATTCTGGTAAATCATCGAGAAGTGATGGACTGTGTGCTCCTGCATGCTGAAGCAGAAGGCTACATCCAGAGTCTGGAACGAACATCACTACGCGACATCGGGAGTCCTCAGTGAGTAACGTAAACATGAGCTTCTCTAACACTGGCTGCACGGAGTGAAACGGGCCACTCTGTTCGCCTGTTCACTGGTGAAAGTGGTTTTTACATCAGTGGTTTTGTTTGTTTGTTGATTGGTTACAGGTGGTTTCGGCAACATGAGTATATTGAGAAAGTCAACATGCAGGCTATTCTTAATGCCAGTGGTGATCAAGAGGAGTTCATCAAGGACCTGCTTGTGTCTCTTGGGAAGGTAGGTTAGAACCCTCGACCAATTTTGTTGGACATTTTCATAGTTTTATATTTCGTAGTTTTAAATTTGTGTGTGTATATATATATATATATATATATATATATATATATATATATATATATACACACACAAATTTAAAACTACGAAATATAAAACTATGAAAATGTCCAACAAAATTGGTCGAGGGTTCTAACCTACCTTCCCAAGAGANATATATTTTTTTCAGATACCCACACTGGTTCACGGAATGATACTTGTTGAGATTTGGAAATACAAAGTGTTCCCTATTCTGTGCCAGCTTCAGGACTTCAGCCCCAGGAGCACCTTCCCCCTCTACATGGTGGTACGTGGACATTTCTCCAGGTTTCTTATATTGTCTTTAGTTATTACTGCTGTATCTAATAGTGTATTTCTATTTATATATCCATTTCTAAAGGGAGCCTTCAGCTATTTTAAGATGTACCAATTTTATCTGCACAAACACTTCCATCCATTTATAATTTCCATATACTGCCAATTGAATAGGCTCTCTGGAGCCACTGCACTTGAGCTGTAAAGTTCTGGCTGGAGGAATATAATGTCTCCGACACCACTGGATACTTTTGGGATGGGTTTTGATCCATAGTGTTCATCTCTTCATCTGTTTTGGGTTTCACAGAGTTTTGGTTGGCCCATGAGTTACCTGGCTTATTGCCTGAACTGGAGGCACCCCTCTGTAAACATGATTACATTCTTTCTCTTTCATGATTTCCATCTGATGATAATTTGGGGTCATTTTCTAACCGCTTGCACACTTCCCTGTAACTCATTCCTGGAAAGAAGCTTCCTGTTAATACATTTAATTTCTGACAAAATGCCAATAAAAATGAGCTGTCTTTGTCTCATGGACTGATCAACACACCATCATTTTGCAAATGTCATCATTGCTCCTTATGGGTTAGTTAATTCTGGCATTTATTTAATGTCCTCAGATTCACCATGAGGCTACTGTCATAAACCTACTGGAGACAATCATGTATCATAAGGTACACATTTCAGCTATGTCTATTTTTAATTTAATAAATGTCTATTTTTTTATTTTACTAAAGTGGAGAAATTGCAAGTTTATCCATTGTACATTACCATATGGTGTTGCATTTAACTTCATAGATTAATTCACTGTTTCACTGAGGAATAGGGAGAATGTTTACCTGACTAAATTATCAAGCTTTTAGAAAAGTGAACTAGCTGCAGATATAGCAGTTTGTTTTTTTCTTTGATTATGTGGGTTTATAATTATTCATTTTATAGGTCTGTAGTTAATTAATATAACCATATGTTAAGCTAATCAATAATAGAAGGACACTCTAGTAATGTCTCTGATACTGTAACTCAAATTTAAGTCAGCATACTGAGAACATTAAGGAGACTTGTGGGTGTGATACTGCAGGAGTCTTGTGAGGCAGCAGAGGATGCTGTTTTGGACCTGGTGGATTACTGCCATCGTAAGCTCACTGTGCTAGCTGGACAGTGTGCTCGCGGAGAAGTCCCCAATCACGACCTAGTGTCACCCACAGAACTCACAGATTTGAACTCCATACAGGTGAAGGACCCATAATGTCTGGTTCTGTATAATGTATTCAGATTTTGTATCTAAACTCTTGATTGTAAGATGTTTAAACCTCTGCTCCACTGCTGGTTAAATTATTTGTTTGACTACTCAGAATTGACATTTTCTCCTTTTTTGGCCTGAAGCCTGAAAACGTATTTAGATTATAGTTTTTTTTCAGATTTAAAAATCTAATTAACATAATGTTATCCTCACCCCCAACAGCACAACAGCAGTTGATACCAGACATGTCTGGTATCCAGGGTTGTTTTTTTAGTTTTGTTTTGGCACTACAATGCTAAGCTTTTACACCACCAACAGGCATTAGTCAAGCTGTCCCTAAATCATCACAAATGATTAGCACTAAACACATTTATTTAAGTGATTGTTGGATCATTTACGGTAGTAGATAGCAACAGATGTAACATCTTTGTAATTAGAGTAAATTAATTAGATAATATACAGGTGACTGTCAATTTAAAGATAAATTGATATTACAAAGTATTATAGTCGTTAAGAAAGTGTAAATGTAATTTCTATATATGCTTTTTTTTACATTCCAGTTCCAAACTCTAAAGTCTTTATGTGTTTGTTGTCTGGTACAGAATCTGCGCAACCAGATTAGCATGTTGGATTTTAAAATCTCTCTCAAGGCTCTAGCTGTGCTTCGCTACATTACTGATCATGTGGAGAGGTACGAGGGTCACACTTTGCTTTTAGGATGACATAACACATAAACAATTTGTACAATCCTTTGGGAGGTAAATTGTTGATACATCTTGTTTTCTTTAACATAGTTTGAGTCTGAGTGTACTCTCGAGGATGCTGAACACTCATAACCTGCCTTGTCTGCTGGTGCAACTTGTGGAACACTGTCCCTGGAGTCGTAGATCTGGAGGTTAGTCATTGAGACCCAGTGCACTATGTCTGTAGTAGTTACCTCATATGAGGAATCAGTAGACACTTACTGTAAGTACATTTAGAAACATTTATCTCAGCAATAAGAGTGTTATTACTTGTAAAAACTCCACTCCAAATGACACCTGGTGCACACAAACATAAATAAAGAACAGCCCATTATGTGCTCACCTAATTTCTCACTAGCTCACCTCATTAAAGATTAATTAAGCATTGATTTACCAAATGAGGTGTTGGATGAGAACTAAATATTACTGCACGTCCATGAGGAGAGCTTTGGTGATTTTATAATGAACACAGTGGTATAAATCCACTACTTGTTTATAGATTATTTGTATTTACCTTAGTATTAGTGTTTTACTGAGAAAATAAACCCTCTCTGACCAGAAAGGATATTTTAATTATATATAAATTATATATTTATATAATAATAATATGTAATTATATATTTATATAATAATAATAATAATAATAATAATAATAATAATAATAATAATAATAATAATATGTAATTATATATTTTAAAGTCAGCTCTGCATAATCAAGAAGTTATAGTCATTAGACACCTTCAGTTGTGGCACAAGTGTCTGTATGAGATCTCTTCTGTGATACCTGTACAAAAACTTTATTTTAGAACAGTCAAATGCATTGTGTTTTGTCTCCCTCTGCAGGTAAGATGGAGAAGTACGAAGAGGGTAAGTGGAGAGAGATTCCTGCTGAGGACTGGCTAAAAATGACCAAGCTTGATGGCCAGGTTTGGATTTCATTGCTCAACCTGCTGCTTAAACCAGACTGCCAAAGGAAATATGACTTCAACAACTTCAACAAAAACCAACTCTTAAAGGTACAGCGCCCTATAAACCAGCGTCCTCTAACTCAGTCTTTTCAACTATCAGAGCCCTTTTTCTCAACACAGGTCCTGGGAGCACCCCTGCCCTGCACACCTTTGTGAATTCGCTGCTTTAAAGCACCCCCTGCTACTCTGAAAGAGCTTATTAATGAGCTGATTAGTTGAAAAAGTTGTTAAGGAAGCAAAGAGAGCTGGGCAGGGATGTCTCCAGGACCAGGGTTAAAACATTGTACTAGAGCTCCACTGCACTGCACAGCCTGTGTGATTTTCTAATTGAAATTGCACCAAAAAACTCATAAAGCAATAGTTTTACTGTAAGACAAATATATAAAAAAAATCCCCTATCTCACACTTTGAGAACTGTACAGTATAAATAAGAGCTGTGTGATGGAAACAGTTTGTTTCCATTGTTAACAAATCAGTGCTTTGGTGTCTGAAACAAGATTACTAAACAACTCCATGAGGTTTGAGGCAAGTGTGCCCTTCTACAGTGCAAATCGGTGGTAATACACTTTCATTATTATTAGCTACATTAGCTATGTACCTATAGTACAAAAGTTTGATTGACTACATTTGTGAAAGTAATGCTATTGTTTAAATTGATTTCAGTTAAAATGACACATACAATCAAAATGATCAAAATCAGCGGTCATTTTTCACCAATTAACACTTTCTTTTTGAACTTTCCAAATTACATCTGAAACAAGGCAGTAAATGAGCCTCATTATTTCCCAACTCAATGCAGTTTTTATTCTCCATAGTCAATCCTTGAAGCCTGTGGCTCTGCTTTATCATTATAATCCTTCAGGATGTAGTCTGTCCTTCTTAACCTGTGCCAAGTCATTGTCTTTTTCACCCTTATCTGATATTCCTTTATGCTGATGAGAAAAACATTGTGCACCATGCTGCTGTTTCCCCTGTTATCCTATTATACATACACACGTTATTACAGTGCTATTCCAGTATCATTCAACCACAGTTTAGTGTGTTCTGTGATGATGAGCAAGTTTTTGTCCTGTATATGTTGTCCTTTTGGTCCTTGTCTACAGCTGCGTGGATTTTTGACAGAGGTTGTTACCGATCAGCTGCCAAATCTTACTGATCTTCAGCGTTTCCTCAGTCATCTAGCTGTTACAGACCCAGCACCACCAAAGAAAGAACTAATCCTGGAGCAGGTACACTGTTACCACACATGCATTGTCCATTTCAAATCCCTAGATGCACGATGTACAAAGTTGCTTGAAAGTTTGTGAATCTTTTAGAATTTCCTGAATTATTGCATAAATTTGACCTGAAATATGACCAGATCTTCTTCACAAATCCAAAACTGAATGTTAAACAAATGATACAAAGCACCTTTTATTATGAAGCAAAATCATCCAGCATTAAACACTGTTATTTCAAATATCTTAATTATTCCTTGCATTGTCAAAAATGACCTGGATCACATTTAATTGCAGAGAAATTCTTCTTACAATCTACTCTAGACTTTGACTTGGATATATCAGTATTTTGAATGTCGAATTTCTTGCTTTTGCCAATCATTTTCCAACATGCATGCTTAGATTCATTGTTTTACATAACTCACAGTTAATATACCTTCACATTCTGCAGAATTCATAGGTCCTGGATCTAAGGCAGAAAATACTGATATGATATTGATATCCCATGCTTAATAGTTGGAAATCTTTGGTTTTGAACAAGCATAACATTTTTGATTGAAACCATAATTTTGGATTCAACTTTCTAGGCAACATTAAACTAAAAAGGCTTTTGGCTTCTCTGTGTGGTCTGGAGCAACCTTCAGATGTTTTGCAGTGAAGAGTAGTGGCTTCAGGTCAAATTAATGAAAAAAAAAAACATAAATGGTTTGAACTTTCAAGTGGCACTACATGTAATAAATATAAAAATGCAGCTTTCTTTGACACAATCATCTTGAAATTCAAAATCAAATTATATAGTTTCTGACAGAATAAAGGTTTGTGATTGCACAATATGTTCTTCCAGCTTCCAGAAATTTGGAATGAAATTGTTGCTGAGAATTCAGGGAAGTGGAAGGCTATAGCCAAATATCAAGTGCAGAAGGTCTTCAACCCATCTGAGAGTGAGCTGAGACAACAGGCAAACAGGTGAGATTCAAATTAAAAAATCTCCAAATCTGAGCTTGAGGAGAAACCCTTGAAATATTGTATGAACATGGCATATTTCACAGTTCTGGAGAGGCTGAGGAATGTGCAATGCCCTGAGTGAAATGAGGTCAGTATCATGGCCTGTGTTTGTGTGGCTGCTCCCCAGGTTGGCTGAGACATATAATCTTGACGTGTTGGAGAGTTTAATACCAGATAAGCCAAAATGTGGAACTTGTGGAGCAGAGGGGCTGAAGCGCTGCTCCCGCTGCCTGGGGGAGTGGTACTGCAACAGGTGTTCTTCATCCGCCTTACACACACTAACACTAAAAGTCTATCTTTTATGTATGTTTGTGTACATTGCAGCAACAGCATGTGCTTCCTTGGCATTACTGGAGTAACTGACAGTGGTGGCACTATTGTAAGAATTCTTTAACTGTGAATTTTAATATACGTTTAGGTTATGTTGATTGAATGTGCCTGTTCAGTGCTTCTCTTTAAAAAAAAACAAAAAAAACAATAAATAACATGGGCTACCTGGTTTGTTCTCATAATGAAAACGGAACATTACTCACAATTCCTCCCACAGGAAAACTAGTTCCATATTTCAAAGCACAAATTACAATAACATTACAATAACAGCTTTATTTGAGCTTTAAGTTGTACAAATGTATGTATTTCACGGAAATTGTTACTAATGAAATTCAACAACTGCCCACTGGTTTCTTTTGTTTTAAGTCAGGTTTCAGGTTTCTGGGCAAATTACTGTCAGATTACACAGTTATTGACTGTGTGCTGCAGATGCAGCAGATAAAAATGAGAAAACACTGTATCCTTTTAGTATTGGTATAATGATTACAGCCCCTATAGTTTTGACCAGTTCACTTCAAATTCGTGCCAGATCCAATAGATTGAACTAGACACAGCCACAACATTTTCAAGCTTTGATTAGGTACCAGCGACATTGTGTTAAATAATACATTTGTGTCTTTGTAGAGAGTGTCAGGTGAAGCACTGGCCCAAGCACAAACATGCATGCCAGCTAATGGCAGATGCCACAGAGAAACTACAGAAGGAACTCAACATCAAGACCTGAGCAGACTTCAAATGTAGGACTTCAGGAGGCAGAGACTTCAAATGCAATGTCACAAAGAAGAGATGGGGGACAAAATGACTGTGAACTCCAATCTCACTGACCTTTGTAAAATGAGTTGCTGTGGTTATGCTGGTCACACTGAGAACTGAGGAAGAGGAGGAGCTACTTTTTGGTCAGCAGAGCAGAGCCTGTGTATGTTTGTCCTGAAAATGTAAAAACCTTTCTTATAATAATTAGTTCACTGACCACAGGTAAAGGTTCTCTTCACTTCTCTTTTGTTTGTAGGTGTAGTTTGGGCTGCACAATGTTTTTGTTAATCAGTATTTGCACCAGTGTTTTTGGCTAATAAATGCATTTGATAAAAGATAAAGAAGAAAAAGAAAATATATCAATTGTGTTAATTTTTACATATCAAATGAAGACAAACAATATCTGGCATGATTGACTATAAATACTGAATAGAAGTGCATCAAACTACAAAATCATCACAAAGAACTGGTCTAAAGTGCTCTAAGACTTCTAAAGGGTAATGCTGTAGATGTTGTACAGTTTCTGGGAGTGTTAATGGCCTGATGAATCTAAGTCAACATGAACCAACTGAAAATAAAAGGAATAAAAGTCTGCAAATGTCCTAAACCATTGAAACCTGCTGATCAGCACCACACACACACACACACACACACACACACACACACACACACACACACAAACACAATTCTGTCTGCATTGCTCAGTAAAATACTGTAAAGTTATGGAGGAAATTTTATTCTAAATTATATTCTTAACTTCCATTCAAGGCTAAGAATGTATATGGTACATGGGCATGTATGGAACATGTTAAATTATGAAATGAAACAATAATATTGGCTGTGACTGCAATGGAACCCTGTTTGTGTTTTAGGGCACAAATAAAAATTGTAAAATAACTTTAGCATGGATACAGATACCCTGTGCTTACACACATTGGGGAATAGGGGACTTTGTCCTCCACACTTACTCTCTATTTAAGTCACACACTAGGGGGCAGTGAGCAAACATCCCCACAAGTAGCCAAGGAACTGTGTGCCTCGTTCAAGTGCAATACATTAATCTGTCAGTTCAGGGAATCAAACGGGCAACCTTCCAATCACAAGGCTGATTCTCTAACCACTATACTATGCCAGCCAATTGTGCCGGAATCATAGAGTGGAATTCCAACATCAATTGTTGGATGAGAGCACTATATTCTCCCACAATTCACTGGTAATTTAAGTAAACATTGTAGCTCACTATCGTAACCGAATATGGACCAGAATTCAGCAGTGAGTCTCGTGATACAGTTGAACCAATGGAGCTGAAGGCAGTAGTTCATATACACTACTTGGTAAACAAATAGTTATCCCTATATAGTGCAATACTAATAAGGGAATAGGCATTAATTTGGATCACAGCCATTGCTTCAGAGCGTGCAGCGGTTTTATTGCTTTGGTTACATTTAAGTAGTAATTATTGTTAAGAAGAAGATAAACAAAGTAAATTGTCTAATTCAGATTATAATCAAAACAGTGATTGTCTACACTATTTAGTGGACTAAATATTCTATCCATAACGAGGTAATAAGAATCCGTTTGGGACACATCCCCGGCGTAACCGCTCTGCCTACAGTGCGCATGTCCGTGTGTACTAGTAACTATAGCAACGAAATCTACTGTCCGGTAGAAGTCAAAGCAAAAGTACAACGAATAAACGTGGTCTGTTACGAACTTCTTTCGGCTGCTCCCTTTATGGGTCACCACAGCGGATCATCTGCCTGATCTGCATTATAGTTTTGGCACACATTTTACGCCGGATGCCCTTCCTGACACAACCCTCACCATTTATCCGGGCTTGGGACCGGCACCAGTAGTACACAAAGTACCCCCGTAATGGCTGGTTACAGTAAATTCTCATATGAAGTCTATTAACTATTGCAGAGTATGCAATGTCTTTCTGATCCTCCAGCTCAAAAGAGCTGATTGGTTGGTGTAAATGCTGCTGAATGTCGATTGGTTGGCTTTACTGGTGCTTTGTGCTGATTGGTTGGCATTACTGTTGTTGATTGTTGATTGGTTGACATTACTGCTGCTGAGTGACGATTAGTCGTTGACACTGTTCCACTGTGATTTCATTGATGACGTCACAGAATGGACTCTATAAATAGAGATTGTTTCTGACTCAGATTGTCTTCTGATTGTGTTCATAGAGATCAGCTAAGCATAATTTAATGTGCAACGCCATCTTTTGAGCAAAACATACTGCAGGAACTGCACTGTCTAGTGAGTGGGATTGCAGTAGGCAATCATACTATTGATCTTAACAAACTTCTTCACTGATTCTGGTAAATCATCGAGAAGTGATGGACTGTGTGCTCCTGCATGCTGAAGCAGAAGGCTACATCCAGAGTCTGGAACGAACATCACTACGCGACATCGGGAGTCCTCAGTGAGTAACGTAAACATGAGCTTCTCTAACACTGGCTGCACGGAGTGAAACGGGCCACTCTGTTCGCCTGTTCACTGGTGAAAGTGGTTTTTACATCAGTGGTTTTGTTTGTTTGTTGATTGGTTACAGGTGGTTTCGGCAACATGAGTATATTGAGAAAGTCAACATGCAGGCTATTCTTAATGCCAGTGGTGATCAAGAGGAGTTCATCAAGGACCTGCTTGTGTCTCTTGGGAAGGTAGGTTAGAACCCTCGACCAATTTTGTTGGACATTTTCATAGTTTTATATTTCGTAGTTTTAAATTTGTGTGTGTATATATATATATATATATATATATATATATATAT
>JAVGWO010000491.1:0-7500 GCA_034509495.1 Acestrorhynchus altus | reverse complement strand
TTGGAATCCAATTCAATATATACATATATTTCTTTTTCAGGTTGTGTGTGTTGATATATTTCTATATTTGTTCTGTTACATTAGGTTTCATGATTCCTTTTTGGCTGTTTACGTGATCGTTCTGGTACTTTTGCATTTGTTTTTTTTTTTTTGTTTTGTTTTGCTTTGATATTTAATGAAGGCATCCTTTTACAGTTATGCATATATTTACTCTGTCAGATCTTAATTCTTAATCTAGTAAAAGCTTGTAGTTTAATTTAAAAAATCTATTTATTACTTTTTTATTACTGTGCAGGCTCAGCGAATCTCTGGAGTCTTTGAAGTTTGTTACTTTTTTAAAAAACAACAACAACCATCGTCATCATTATCATCATCATAATAGTGCCTAAGCTTATTGATAAGGGCTGTTCGACCAAATAAAAGGTAAAATATATCTTTTCTTTGTGACATTCAATTTATTGTTTTGGATGAAGAAAATGTAATGTCAGGTAGCATATTTGGTGTTTTGTTTTGATCATTAAAGCTCTTTTTTTCCTTTTTGACATGTTAAGATATTGTGTATTCTTTAATAAGAATATTTCTAGATTTTTCAATCTATTTCTGCACATTTTCCTTGTTCTATGTAATTTAATTTAGACAAATGAGCTTATTTCATGGGCCGATGATTTTGCTGTTTTCAATAAGTGATGCTTAAAACAACATTTTAAAGCATTTCTGCAGTGCTGCAACTTTTGACCCAATATGTAAAAAGAACACTCCACAGCTCATTATTCATTCTTTTGTGATAAGCCTTACTCAGCAATAATGCAGAGAATAGACATGACTATGATTTAAAAAAAAAAAAAAAAAAAAAAAACTAAACTCAGAAGTCTGTATTCAGGGCAGCTGGTATGAATAATTAAAGCCACTGCTCTGAAGCTCATTCAGTCTCCAAATCTGTACTAAAATCTGAAACATTATTCAAAGAGACTGCTGAATCACTGCCATTGCTATAAAGATACTATTTCTGCTCAGTGGGTGAAACACGTGAGACCCATTTTATAATCTTAAAATTATTAAGTGCAAAAAAGTCTAAATAATACCATGTATTAACTACAGATTTACCTACCAGTCTTTGGATCTGGTGTGTATACCCATGGTGGGCAATATAACAATAATTTATTGTCATCATGATAAATTACAGGCAGGGCATTTTATGAGTATCTGAGGATTTTGGGTTTGGCCTGTACCTTTGGGTATGTGTCTGAAGACAGGATGGGGAGTTGGTGTCCTTTTTGAACAAATTTGTTTGGTCCTTTTTTTCAGTTTTTTCTTGTTATCCCAGGGGGGAGGTGCTTATTTTGTCAACCGTGGGTGTGGGCAACCGGCCCTTTCGCCCACTCACACAAGAAGGACACTAAACTCCATGCTACAGGACTACATTTAAGTAATCTCCAACCATTTACACACTGTATTTTTACTGTAAATGCTTGAAATCATCTTACATCTAATATAAAGCCTACAAGAAGAGTAGAATCTGCAGGTGAAATACCCTTGAGTTTACAAGAAATTTGAGCAGTTCAGTGGACTGCTAAGTGTACATAAATGTTCTATCTTAGTAACATAGTAACATATCATACAAATTAGAAATACAATATAATACAAAAATAGAAATCAGTGAAGCTGTTGTCAATAAAATAAACAATATACTATAAATCATCATACAGTAAGCTGGTGGACCTCCTGCCTGTCCTGACATCTACACACCAGCATAACAGCACCTGTCCAGGCACTCAACTTTGTGCATCCTTACATTAATGATGGAGAAGGAAATTAGGACTTCCCAGAAACACCCCCAAGAGTGCCAGTCAAGTATGGCTGACAGCTCCAGGTCTGCACTGACATACCACATGCTCATTGTAAGAAGCAACTGCTGAGTTCTCTCAACAAAGGAACTTTGACCTATACCTCAACGGACAGTACATCAAGAAAGATTGTATGAGTCCACAGCCCAAAATAGAAAAAGGAAAGATGCCTAAATAAGATGGCCACTTGATGGAGATCCTGGAGAAATTTGGGGAAATTGGGTAAAGTGTGCAACTGCCCTAAAAAGTTGGCTCACTATAAGGCCCACAGAAGACTGCAGAAGGAAAGCACAGAGGAGACACTGTCTATCCCCTTCAACATCACCAGAGAAGCTGTGTGAGTCTACCAGCCCAGATGAAGCAACTATGAGGGACCAATGTAGCTCCTGCAACTTCAAATCTCTTATTAGTGGCCTTTCCCATGAGGAAATCATGACTTTATAATAATAACAAGTTTGAAAAAACAAACAGTTGTTATTACCTGAGATTTTGGCCATGTTGGCCCTGAACAAAATACTAGCAGTTTTAGAAAGCCACACAAAGAACAATCTTCAGGAAAAAGAAGTCTGCCTGATGATACTTATACATTTTTCACATTAATAAGCTATATAATAAAGTATCATCAAAATTTTTAGATTGTCATCTTACAGACACTAAACTGTACTGTTTGTACTGTACTGTCAATTTCACCATGCTTCTGTACAGTCTTGTTTCCATTTTGTTCTTTGTCTGTCCTTCTTAGGTCTTGTTTTGGCCCTGAACAAAATGCATTTTTCTTGCATAATGTATTCAAAATTATTGCATAGTTATCTGTTAAATATTAGGTACTTAACTCTTAGAACCCAAGATCCACACTTTGTGAGCAGTTACATGCAGTTTTCTAAGCTTCATAACTCAGGATCAGAGAAACCTACAGCCATAACCCTATCTAACCATGGTGTTGTCATCATGTCTGGTGAATTATCAACAAGTAATCCAGCTCAGAAAACATCTAATACTCACTTGTTTCCAACTGAATTAAATCCCATTTTCAATGCTAAGGAAGCCGTTCAGTGCATGTTTACTGCTCTGTCCATGAGTACATGCTCAGCCTGATTTTGAATGCAAATTTCAGGATACAAATCCTAAGAAGGAATAATAATACAGGACATTCAGGGTTGTTGTTTTTTTGTTTTGTTTGTTTTGTTTTGTTTTTTTGGGTTTTTTTTTGGCCCACTGTCAAGTATGGTGTAATTCATTAAATAATTTAAGGAATTACAAATAATTCATTAAGATTATTGTATTTTCAGTTCAACATTCTGAATGATCGATCCAAACAGGATTTAAGCCAAAATGTTTTTGAATTGATTAGCCTAGGATCACCTGAAAAAAACAAAAAACATCTGGCTTGTGTGACTGTCTAGGTATATAAATACTTTTTTTATTCCACAAAATGAGCGTAGGTTCTGGAGGTTAGCATAAGATAAAGTGCTACCTATTTTATATTTTACATGGGAACCAATATGTTTATATCAAGTAAATTCACTGCATCAGTATATTGGATCCGCCAATATTTTTAAATATTAAAAACTAATTGTGGCAAGGACAGATGTGCTGTAATTTATCCTGTAAACACACCTCTATAAAAGTGTGTTATTAATTGTAGCTTGTGCGCCCAGAGACACCTGGGTCTGGTGGAAATAGAGCTGGTAGAAGAGAGAGATTTCAACTGCTGGGTTTTCACATTCAGCTCATTATGTTCACAGCATTTGGAAAACACAGCTGTGTTTTTGTGAACACACTCATGCCTTTGCCCTTTTAGATGTTCTCACAGCAGGAGCTAACCTGTGCACTCATTCTCACCTTTTACACTTTTACCAAAGCTTTCAGGGAAACTCTCAATCTTCTATGAGGGTTCACCAACTTAAACGTTTTTTTTTTTTACTAGATCTGAAAGAGACACACATACAATATAGAGAAAAATATACCGGGACACCTGATCCTTCACTGTTTCTTACAAAAATAAAGGCGTTAAAATGAGTTTATCCTGCTTTTGTTGGACTAACTGCTACTAATGTCCAGAGAAGGCTTTTTGGAGCATTGCTGTGAGGATTTGATTGCAATCAGCAAGTCGTTTTAAGAAATGTACTTGGCCTACAGATGAAAATTAGTTTTTAGAGAAAGCTCATCAAACTGTTCATTAATAAACATATAAAGCAAATAAACAAATAAGGTAAATGAGATCAGAATGTTGAATGATCACCACCCATCTCATCCCAATCACCGAAATTATCCCAAAGGTATTGGATTTTTCATTCCAACGAACACAGTTCCACTGCTCCACAGCCCACAGCTGTACCCACTGAAAATACCACAGGATGGGGGATACAGTGTGCAATTTATAATCAACAACAAATAAGAACCTCCTGTGCAGTTTAGAAAACTTGCAACAGAGTGTGAATCTCAAGGCCTGTTGATTTATTTTGTAGAGAGAACTCAGTGTTCCTGCATGTAGCTTGCACTCTGCCTGGTGTAATATTGCAATTACAGAGGCTATGTTCGAACCACTTAAAGTGCTGGGAGGAAATCTTCTGTGAAGCCTCAAGAACATTCCCTGAGGGCTTTGGCTTTTTCTCCTCACATCACTCTCAATAAAAATGGCAGGATTTGATGTTACAGCTAGGGTGGTTCAATTTCTGAATTTTTAGACTTGATCCAAAATGTAGTTTCTGTACAATTTTCTCAATTCCAAAAATTACACAGCAACGGGGAACCAGCCGAATTAAAAGTAAAACACATTACTTTATTTACAGTGTGAATGACATGGAATATTGAATGGAAAGTGCTCCAACTCCAGGTAACAGTAAGCAACAAAATATGTCAGTAATTTAAACTATTCGACATAAGCATTGTCCACATTTTAACTAGACTTTTTAAATGCGAGAAGGGGAGGGACGGGGGTTTGAGAGAACAATCGTTGCATCTTCTGTTGTGTTTATTATTGGCTTTATGTATTATTTTGGGAGAGGGATCCACCAAAGACTAGAACTGTGTGCAACTGTGTGGGACCTTGATCTAATAATAAAATAACAACTTTTCTAGTAAACATGGCTGGTCATTAATTTCTTTCCCTTTTACCACTGAGGCCATAATATGCTTAATTAATCTGTCAGCTCCTGAAGCAGCTCCTGAATCAAAAATCAAATCTTTTTTCCTCAATTTGGAAGTGCCTATTATCCAAGCCCATTAGGACTCTCCCCGTCACATACAATGCTCCCAACAATATCATGCGTCATCCAATACATGTGAAGACAGCCTCTTTTTGAACTGCTGCCATTGCATTATTGCTTGGCAGCCAAATAGCCAATACAAAGGCTACTGAGAGAGTGCCATCTCCTCAAGCCCAGAGAATATGGCCAATTCTGTTCTCTTGGACTCCAGCTGCCGATGGCAAGCAGCATGATCCAGGATCTGAACTTGTGATCCTACAATCCTCAAACATAGTGCTAGCACATTAGCTTTGATGTCTCTGATTCCAAAATACCCAGAATCAGAGAATCCACTCTTTTTGAAAGCTTAAATTGTTCTCTGTCTGGTTAAAAAGGATTTGTTTTCTGTGATATGTGATCCTTAGAATAAAGTGTTGCCTCTTTTTGCTAGAAAATTTAAAAGCCATTGCAGCACCATTGAGGATTCTCAAATACATTTTCCTATATACTGTATTACAGTGTATTTATGATTTTTTACTGAACTATTCACCTAATGGTTGCATCAGGTTGACAGTTTGATAATCTGTGAATAAACCAACATAACATGTCATCTTGCAAAATTGAAGCAATTAGTATCACTGGAACATGGTGAGTGGACTTTTGCATGAACATCCATGAGTGCACACCACAATAGGGACTGCTGTAATAAACTCAACATGGCTAATTTTGACATGGAGGGTGAGCAGGGATTTGGAATTGGAAGGCAGTTTGGACATAAAGGAACAGATTGGCAGGGTCTGAGAGACTGGCTGCACTGGACTGGGCACTGCGGCTAATTAAAGCCGAGCCTGTCTGGCCCGGTGGAATTCTGATCCATCTCGTTCTTCATTCACTCTGAATCTGAGCAGTGCTGCTGCAATTTGATTTTTTGAGAGGCACAATGAAATCAACACCGCCTTTCTCACTTTCCTCCTTTGGAATGAGCTTTTTTCCCCATTCCCTGACTCCGTGAAGGTCTCTTACTACTAATTGGGCTTCACTTCGACCTTCAAGTGGAGGACAGGGATTCGCAGATTGAACCCCCAAATGCCAATTCCACACACGCATATTCACTTTAGCAGCTCGATTGGAAGTCACTTTGCAGATGGAGTTTTGTTTTTTCTCTGCCACAAATTAAGCTGAGCCAGAATCAAAGAATGCTTAGTGCCACAACTAAGAGAAGACATTCGTTGGTTCTGATCATTAATGATGAGGTTCCCACTGCTAATAACTTCCGCTAGTTTTTGGGAAGAAATACTTGGTCCATAGTATGCAGCTAAAATAATGTAACTGTATTTATTTACTGAAAACTAATGTATAGTTACAGCAAACAATGTTCAAGCCATATTACAAATTAGGCCTATTAGCAAAAAGTAAAAATGTCCAGAGTTTGCAATAAACCAATGAAACAAGAACAATTTAAATCGCTCAATATAACCAATTTAAGAAGGGTTTCACCCAATATAACACAAAATGCCATTGCTGCAGTCTCAGAATCATTCAACCCCTTCATGATGAGCATTTTTGGCAGCCACCCCAGAATCTTCCAGGACTTCTCCTGAAACCAAGCACTGGTGGACTTGGGCTCATTGTTGGAAGGTTCAATGATGCCCTCAGAGAGGGATGGACATTGGGGATTCCTGACACTTGATAGAATCAATCTTGCAATGCAGAGACCAGAGGAAGCAAAGCAGTCCCAGAACATTACTGCTATGGTTCTCTGAGTGCAAGGTGTTCTTTTCAGCATGTGCTTCACACTTCATGCTCTTCCAGACATACGACTGATCCAAAGTCCCAAAAAGTTCCAGTTTTGTTTCAGTGCTCCACAGAATTGTATTCCAAAATTTCTGTGGTTCATTCATATGGTTTGGACCATATTGGGACCAATTTTTGCTGTGCATTTGGGACAGTAGACGTGTATGTGTTAGACTTCAGGCATGGAGACTGAACCTGGAGTATGGTGCATTTAGTATGTGCCTCAGTGCCTGCTGCCACCAAATCAAACTGTCACCATTACATCTTGCTGGGCAGCCAACATGCTTGGAGGAAAGCATATAATAATATAACATGAATTGCATTTTCTTTAATATAGCAAATAATATTATCTGTATTGAGCTATTTACATTGTAATTTTTTAAAACAGCTAACATATTTTTTTAATGAGGGCTGAATAGTTTTGATTGTAACTGCTGTCTTGTTCCAGATCAGCTCCATATATACACTACCATCAATATAAAAATGTTTATCAACAATTTAGAGCTGTGAAACATTTCTGTGATGAATTTTTAATGGGGTAACTGTGTTAAAAAACGTAACACATCAAAGACGCTCTTGCTGGGTCAGTCAGTGAATGTGGGTTAAACACACAAAGCTAAAAGTATCTGAATTATTTACCATTTATATATATATATATATATATATATATATAT
>JAVGWO010000490.1:0-10022 GCA_034509495.1 Acestrorhynchus altus | reverse complement strand
CTCTCTCTCTCTCTCTCTCTCTCTCTTTCTCTCACTCTCTCTCTCACTCTCACTCTCTCACTCTCTCTGGTAAAGACTGACATTTTTATGACCAGTGGCCTCAAATACAGGCATGAGTCATGTGGAGCATGTGCAGGATCAGAGAATGTGCACTCAAACTTATACTCCATCACACACACACACACACACACACACACACACACACACACACACACACACTGTGTTCTTCAGCATATGTGCTCTCACCTGCTGTGTGGAAATGTCAATGCTGCAACATTTGGGGAACAATCACAGATTTAGCCCTTGGCATAATTTCCCATCTTACCTGCTGTCTGTTTGTGTAGCATTTGCTAAGATGGTAGTAATGACTAGAAATGTTGTGCAGCTTGTTATTTGTAATAAAAATGAACGTTCAGACCACCGTAGTGTGTGTTCTAATTGTTTGGCTTTTTTTTTTTCTCTTCTCGTGCCTCTATTTGGAGTAGATGATCAGACGACTTCATATTCTGACAGCAGGATAAAGATAAAAAGAGGTTAAGAGTTTGGAGGATAAAGTAACCTTGATAAAATGCTCATATCAATGACTCTGATCTTTTCCATCCATCTTCAGCCATCATGGAGTATGCAAATGAGGTGTCGGGGGAAGCTCTACAATATCGCCGCAGTTAAATGGGCCGTTTCAAGTGCTTTTGTGCATCACACTGACGACCAAATTTCCTTTCCTTGTTCCAAATTTCCTATTCACACTGACGACCAAATTTGCCATTTCGCCACTGGTTTTCTCCTCTTTATCTATTCACCTTTTGCTTCCATCTTTCTTCTTCTCTTCTCAGCTAGTTCCCTTCTACATTTCAGCCGGTTTCCCTTCCTCCAGGTCTTTTCTTGCCTTTTCCTTTTCTGCCGCTTTCCCTCAGCCCGCTACACACAAATTAGAGATATACAGCCTAGTGTCAGTTTGGCTGCTCATAAAATATTAACAGCATGTAGAGAATTTTACATCGGTTCCATTCCTCTTCATTTTTAACTATGTCAGCACAAGCCATGGCACAGTTATTTGTGTATGCTCATCTGTTTTAATACTGGTTATACGAGGCCATTTTCTCCAGCTATCTGTTATTCCTTTCTGCCTTTGCGCCGATAAAATTTCTTAACCTGTGTTTCCCAACCTGGAGGTGATATTTTTCTCCCAGATATCCCAACAACCTTCAGTATCTATTTGGCATTTTTACTAGGTTGATGACCTACGGTCATCTCACGGTGATCACTCCGATCGAGTCCGCGTTACACGTTTATCCTCTGTGTTTTACTATCACAAGAATTCATCTGTCCATTTGGGGATGAAGCTTAGCCCAAATGTGTGTGGAGCTGATTTGTTATAGACACATTATGAACATGTCTGACGAGACACTCTCTATATAACCATGCGCCCTTACTTTATTTATTAGCACTGTGTGCAGGAATCCAGGTCATTTCAAACGGTTCACTTGCTCTTGGAAGTTAAGAGGGTGGTGCATCGTTCCAGTCGGCAGAGCTGCTTGAATAAACTGTAGTCATGGAAGGGCAATGAAAAGGGAACCTTACCTGCAGACATATCACACAACTCAACTTTTGAGGTATAATACTGAACCCCTACAGAAGCCAAATAAGAGCAAAACCTGGACTGCTGGAAGCTTTTGAAACCATGATCTAACCTTAACTTTTAGAACCCTTGGCAAACCCTTGGTTTTCATCATTTTCTTTGCCTAAAGAGTTTGAAAATTCAATGTCAGATATCGGTATCGTCAAGAGATCCTAGTCTAGATTATTCACTGATAATTCATCACACATGATGATATGTGGTTAGTTATAAAGCCTAGAAAAGGCATGTAACTGCCCACAAAATGCGGATCTCTGGTTCTAAGTGTTAAAGAACCTGTGTATGCGAGACACCCTGGAATATCAGATTTTGACACAAGAGTGGAAACACTGTATCAACTGTGAAGGATGTTTGGCCGCTGCAAAAAGAGTGTTAAGACCTGTCTCTGTAAGGTACACACACACTTTTGCAGAGGCTGACCATTTTATTTTTTGCATTTTGTTAATGTTATGAAAGACTGAAACTGTGAATGAGGATCTTTCTTCTGGGTTGTTTTCAATGAGCAACCGAAGCTGTGTTTACTGCTTGCCTCTTTACATCACACTGTGGATTTATAATGGATCGTTCAAAAAGTACCGTATTTTCTGGACTATAAGCCGCTACTTTTTTCCCACTCTTTAAACCATGTGGCTTACAATGAGGTGCAGCTTTTTCTTCTTATATATGTTATTTTCCAGGTTTTTTTTTTTTTTTTTTTTTTAACTTTGCGGGTGCGTCTTATATTCTGGTGAGGCTTATAGTCCGGAAAATACGGTAATTACCTTTTTAGATTTCGTTCAAATATTTAATGAAAATATCGCATCAGTTTTTACATAGTCCTTTTTTACAGGTTTCAGTCAGTGAAATGCTGCTCAACTGGGTTGAGGTTTAGTGACTGACTCTGCCATTTAAACACATTCCTCTTCTTTGCCTTCAGAATATTTTTGGATCATTATTCATCCTGAATCTAATTCATGAATTAGAATTCGAGTCCATGCTAATTCTATCAGCAGTCACATCATCAATGAAAACCAGTGACCGTGTCTTGCCTTGTCAGATACGTTCATAGTTTGTCTGGAATAAATCAAATATAAATCAATATATAATAAATAATATATCCTGCTTCCCCCGTGCCTTTTAAAGCTAGTTCCAGTGGGTGGAGCTGAACATTGTGTTTCTTTTCTGTTGGACGACGCAAATAATGAGAAAACTGCAAATCATGTTTAATGTTTGTGTCCTTCTCCCGGAACATGAGTGTGAGGCTGCTCTCCTCAATACATACTTTATAATCTTCAGATGTGCTTTATCTTCACCTAACAAAAACCAAACCATGTGTATATATTAGGGCTTTCAATTCATGATATAAAAAATTCATAATTAATTACACGATTTGCAATTTTCTGAAGACTGAAGCTTTTAATTACGGTTGTTTAAATTTCAAATTAAGCAGGTGTAAGACAAACACAGTGACATTTATATTCTAATGCTTGTAATTTGATCTATTTAACTTTGAACACAGATTGTCTCTTTCCAGATGAATTTTGAACAGTAGACAATAGCAATGCAAAGTATGAGACAAGAACAATGAATGAGTTCAGATACATTTTTGGTGGTGTGGATCATGACTTACCAGAGAAACATTCCTTTGTCCTTTTGAGAGGATAAGATCAATAAATGTGGTGTTTTATGCCTGAATAAATGTCTTTTTTGTTTACTTTATTATATCACGGTGTTGATTTTGAGTTAAGAGAGCATCAAACACAGACGTTTTAATGGAGAACATGAATACTACTGCAGTGCAGCTCACAGCTCAGACACTAAAACATGACCTCCATATTCAACCAACTTTTTACACCAAAAATAACAAAAGGAAAAAAAAACAGATGGATTAAGAAAGGTAGGAGAGGAATTGTGCTAAATGCTGCTTCTGTGCATGTGTGTTTGGAGAGGGAGAGGGGATGCAAAATAAGCTGCTGGTACATCATTAAGCTCTGTGTGAATTATGGGAGGAACTGATAAAATTATAAAAGATTTAGAAAATCTTTAGATGTTTCGTATGTTTTTCTGTGTGTGTGTGTGTGTGTGTGTGTGTGTGTGTATGTATGTATGTATGTATGTGTATATATATATATATATAGTATTTACATTGTATGGCAACTGATTGCATTATTTCTAATGAATGCAAAAAAAGTAAATTTATTTATTTATTTATTTATTTATTTATTTATTTATTTATTTATTTTGCTTTACCTATACTTTTAAGATGGACTAGAGTGCTGACAGTATGTTTATTAATCAGCTCTGACACCTTTCATTGTTATTCATGTCCACTGACATGTCCCATTGTTTTGATTGTTCCTGCGTCGCCTTGTAGTGACAGATGGCAGAAATTGAAACGGCATCGAGTTGCCGACTCGTGTATGACTGTTTATGATCTATGGTTGAAAATACACAAGTAGCACATTTTGTATAGCTAAATGCAGACAGGAGTGTTTGATTGACACCAAACTGACGCTGACTCTCTCTGTGATCAATCACAGCTTGTCTGTGAGCTGGCAAGAGCACTATATCATATGAATGCTCTCTTTTTGTCTCCAACTGATCTGGCACTTTCAGGGCTGGGGGAAAAGTTGCTACATGATGCTACACTGTAGAAATTAATTGGTTGTGTTTTCTTGGTGTAGAAACAAAAGCAAAGAGAAGTAATTTTCCTTCATCTCTTTTAAGGGAAAGAGAAAACATGCACAATTACAAAGTTTTTTTTGTGTGTGTGTGTGTGTGTGTGTGTATAATATGGTACGTTGTTGAATAAAAGAGTACAGTAAACAGTGCAGGATGAGTTAATGAACTGAATCCTCCCGGCTCATCCCTCCTCTTCTGTGTGCTAATGATGTAGCCAGGCTCAGGTAGCTGTCAGGATGCTGTGATTAATTAAAGCCAAAACTAGGCCAATTTGTCAGTTTCCTGCATGTGGCCAGAGAGAGAGGGGCTTAGTGGCGGTGTGTCGTCTTTTTCCACCTTGCTCTTTAGTTTCCTCCTTTTTAAGTCACCCAGCACCCAGTTTCAGCATCTGTGAATTGCTCTCCCCTCTTTTTTTTTTTTTTTTTTTTTTTTTTTTTTTTTAATCGCTCTGTTTTAGATGCAGAAGCAAATCCTAAATGCTGTCAAGACAGGTGCAGTCATTAAAGCTGTCAAACAGATCCCAGAATGAGGGTGAGGGCACGTGCATGTGGTGCTTTTTCAGTCTTGGCTGGTAAATCTGTAGCTCACAATGTAAGGATTGAAGCCAGACTTGATGACTTGGGAAAAGTTTCTGTGTACTTGTATTAAATGTATTATACAGAATATTGCCCTGATTGGTTGCTTGATTGGTCGATTCATTGAGTTTGGTTGAACCCTGAATTTCTATTGGCTTGGATGCCTGAAATGGTTAACAGAAATGCTTTAGAGCCAGCTGGAATCTAGTTGGCCTGTGGCTGGACTGCTGACCAAGCTACAGTAAGATGAGTCTAGTTCTGGGGCTGAAATGATCGCAGCAGAAGTCGTCCGACTGTGGTGTTCATCAGTGTGTGTTTACATTTTTTCCATTAGATGCTGTTATGACTTGTGCAGTATACTGCTGAAAACTGCATGCACCAAGCGCCACTACAGTGCAACTTTCCACCCCAAGCATGATGCGGCTGTTACAATAGTCAGCTTGATATTAATAATTTAATTGGATAGATGAGTTTATAAAATGAGTGCCAGATTCAGTGATGCTCTGCACTGCACACTGTAGGTTCATCAAAGTGTAGCTAAATTAGTCTAAGGCCAAAGTAAAATACAGTGTAAATAACAAACATGTCAAACCAAACACGGTCATCATGTTGATGTAAGGACCCTGAGCAAGTGGATTTTGATCGATAACTATGTGCCATGGACCCTAATTCTCTAGACCTCAGTGCCTCTATTACCTAGTTGCCTTGACCTGATAGAAACTGGTATCCCATTTTGGCTGTGCTTTGCACTCCATCCAGACTGATCCCTGTCACCACTGCTGCACCATGTTTGAGATTGAGGGACATTAGGGTTTTCTCTGATTTCTATTGTTGGTAGCATACTCTTGTGGTGTGAGATGTCGATTTTTCATAGAGATGCTGAGATCTTCACGATATTCGAGTAGAAGAGTGACATTTTCTCTTACAGTTATATTTGTATGCAGTAGGATATTTCAGGTATGAAGGGTTACAGATCATCCAGTTGCTGTCTTGTCAGGCCACTGACCTCCATACTGTCTGAACAGTTCATGAATAATCAGCTTTATAAAAATGCATGGAGATAATATTCAAAAAATGTCATGTTAATGTTCAGACCTTTTTGCAACGTCAGTATTGTGATCAGGGATAAGATAATCCTTTATTAGTCCCTCATTGGGAAATTAACAGTTGATCTATAATGCAGATGTATGTTCCTCTACTCTTTCCTCTATTGTCCAAGAAGCTGATCTCTTTTGATGTAAAATGCTCTCTGAGCAGGTTTTGAACATTACACAGAATGCTTGTAGATGTTTGTTTTTTGTTTTTTTTTGCATTCTAAATGAGGTTAGAGAAAAAAATGCTTCTCGTCAATGTTCAGGCATTTTCCGTTTCCACTCTCCTTCTGCTCTACCTGCCAGTACATGACGCTTTTTACACTAGGAGGTGACATGAAATAGTGGGAGCCAAATGACTAATGCGGACCGCTGTCTCCATCTCACGTCTCTCTCTGTGGCCTGCACACACTTTTTCCATTTTACCCCTCCTGCACATTCTTTTAGCCGACGTTTCAATTGATCCGCGCTGATCCAGAGAAGGATCACTGTATATTTAATGTCTTTCAGCGGGACATTACCGCCGTCGTTTCAATGGAGGTGATTTGACGTTAATAATTTAATTAAGAGCGTGTGTCTGGATGTTGCTGGAAAGCACTGTAATGGATGATTGCATTGATTTTTTTTTTTTTTTTTTTTTTTTTTGTTTCATGAACGATGAGTGACATGCACGCATTTGCACTAGGGCAGTAGAATGTATCGTCCTGTATCGTCATTGTGATAAGATATTGGCCTTCAAAAACCGATATTGTAGCAGGCTACAGTATGCAAACAGGCCCTATAACCAATCACACTGTGCTGGGAGTGTCTCGACCAATCACAGTTTTGGTGGATGTTGTGATGAAATTTAACATTATTAAAAAAAACAAGTATTTTTGGTTCAAAAAATACAGACTGATATTTACCCGTTATTGTTTCCTTAATTCAGTCCTAATATATTGAACTCATGACATGTAGCAATATAATCGCACCACTAGTCTTTTGTCCCCATCATGCAGTCCTAACTCGTGTGTACCCAAGCTCATTTCGCTTTCATCAACCAGCAATAACATGCAGCTGAGAAACATGCCGTGGGTCCTGGAGGCGTCTGGTGTGATCTTTCGGGGTCTGGAGGTCCTCGGGCCGAACCTTTCTGTCCCTTCAGCCCGAGCCGTCAGAGCTGACAGTCCTCATGTTTATTTCATCCCATGTCTGGGGCTGTCTCGTTTCCCTCCAGCCTCCGATGTCATTAACGCTGGGAGAGAAGGACCCTGCAGTGGCGCGCCTAATGAATTCCACTGCGGCTTCTCTCTCCCCACCTCGTTACCCCGGCTCAGGGTGTCAAATTAAAATGGCTGGAGAAAAAGAGAGGGAAGAGGAGGAGGAGGAGGAGGAGGAGGGGAGTGTGCATTGGGGGTAGCAGAGGGGATTGTGTGCAGTGGTTGCGAAGGTCCAGTTTTTGTGGTCAATAACAATCTCTCTGGTTGCTAAGAAGGATGTTGTGTGAGTGTGGACAGAAAATGATACTGTTCACTGTTCATACCGAGCTTCTATTCAGCTCTTGGGCTGTTCACCAGTTGCCTGTTTCTTGTTATGTAAATTATTAGTAGCATGCAGAAGTTGCTCTTAGCATCCGCACCTCGTTACCCCCGCTTGGGGTGTCATTAAAATGCTTGTTGAAAAAGTGAGGGAATGGAGGAGGAGTGAATGTGTATACAGGGGTTTGATGGTGAGACTGTGTGTAGTGGTTGCTAGTGTACGATACTATAAGTCTGTTGGTGGTAATTAGGTGTGGGCAACATGGTGAAATGTAATGTGTATATAAAGACATTTCGCAGTGCATGATATTCAAGATTGAGACATACAGATGTTTTAGTAGAGCCAGATTCCCCAAAACTGCGGTTTAAAGATGATGAAATTTCAGTTTTGATGATGAATATCCAGTTGAACTCTCTTCGCAGTTGTTTAGTGTTCTTTAAAAGGCATCAAGAGCGAGATAAGAGCAAGAAACCGTGCTATAGGACCAGCTGATAATGGGATTTCGGACATGTTATATGGCTGGCACTAATGCTGCGGTAGCGACTGTGTATGAGGTCTGTAGCTGTAGTGTAAGAGGGAGGCAGTAACCAGCATGCCAACATTACGCCAACGATTTTGGAGGAGTGTCACGGCCTGCATGACGACACCATGCGTTCCCGGTCTGCCAAGACGGTTGACTTAGTTAACTAATGTTCTACTGTTGGGGTAATGTTTTTTTCTGCAAAGATGGCATCACAGTAAACAGCTGCCAGCGAGCTAGAGTTGTTCTTTAAGCACTGATAATATCTGCAGAAGAGCAAACAGAGGTGAAATGATCTCCTATTGCCCGCTCTTACTTGCAGTGATGGATTTTCTACCTGACGCATGTCTGCACGCCGCCCTTTCAGGGATTGACTTGCGGAAAAGTTCGTTATTGTTTGTTGAGTATCGCACTTGCTCTTCTTTTTGGGTCTTTTTTTCTGATACAACTTGAGGCACTTTTAAAGTGTGACTTAAGCTTTATCTGGCTGCCTCGCAACAGAAGATACAGAGTCTGTTTAGGATGCCCTGCTAATTGCTGTTTGTAGTGATTTAGTTGTCACTGAAGGAAGCGTGACGAGGGTGGACATGTTATTGAGTTGTGTGCTGAAGAGAGCTTCACTGTGCTGTGTGTGTGTGTGTGTGTTGTGGGGGGGGGGATGTATGTGATAGAAAAAAGGCACTCCAAATACACACCCGGTGACGTCTGGCTAGTAGCTTCAGCCACTGAGCCTCATTATAGTATTACTGCACTCGCGTCTATTTACCAAATGTACATTATGAACATGATTCTAACTGTACACAATGACTCTGATTTAGCCCAGTAGTTACATGCATGTAAGAAGCATTTTAATAGGTACTGTAGCTGTCGCAGTGGCTGGTGTATGTAGCAAATGTGAGGCTGTGTGTGTGTGTGTGTGTGTGCATGTGTGTGTGTGTCCCTGTAGACCCAATGCCGAAATGGCCTGTGTATCTCTTTCTCATTTTCTCTCCCTCTCTCTCTGACAGCACTGGCAGATGGAAAATGGTGTCAATCAATTCGTCTGAGCTGTGTGTCTCCTTAGGGAAGTGTGTGTGTGTGTGTGTGTGTGTGTGTGTGTGTGTGTGTGAGAGAGAGAGAGAGATAGGGGAGGTGCTGATAAGGGCTGTGGCAAAAGGTTCAGGCTTGATGGTGATGATTGAGACCACCAGGAAATCTGTACACACACTTGTTATGAATCAGTTTTCTCCAGCTCTCTTAATCTGGCATAAATTACAATTACATTTCAACTCGGTCAGTTTTGATTCCTTTGGCCTAATGTAGCAAACAAGCAATGGACGTTTATGCATCTTGCAAAATGGCATCATAATCGTGCCTTTTAACACGCCTGCATCAATGCATTTAAATGGATTTGTGTACGTGGTTGCTGCAAAACACAAAGTTCTGAGTGCTGATAGTGTCTCCGTGTAAAGAAGGCAAATCTGCAATAAAAGCAATCTTTTTTTATAGATATGTATTTATCATTAGCATTTCACACCCATATTCAGTGTTGCATTCCAAGTGGAATTAGGAATTTTAAAAACGAATAATGAATAGGGGTGAAAGAAAAAAACAAATCGATGCACTTGAGTATTGCAATGTTATGTTTTGGCGATACTGTATCGATTGTCTGCAGATTAGACGTATTCTTCAGCCAGCTGCTGTGTTGAACAGGCAGAGGAGCTCCTCTTGTTTTCCAGTTTTTAAAGCTTTGCCCCTGCTCCTCCTGAACGCAGTGATCTATGCCACTGCGAATCTCCTCTGTACCTCCTGCCCACGGCTTGTTAGTCTAAAAGAATGTCACGCGTTAATTAACAATATGTAAATATCCTTGAATGGGCTGCATTTGCATATTAAGAGAGATTTGCGGGATTGGAGGCATGATATATTTTAATTAAGGATTAATTGAAAAATAATGGGGATTTGATTTTGCTTGGCACGCTGGCTTTTGGATCCAGTAGTAGCGTCTGCTGTGAAAAGGGAGGGAGGGAGGGAGGGAGGGA
>JAVGWO010000489.1:0-10026 GCA_034509495.1 Acestrorhynchus altus | reverse complement strand
CTACAGTTTGCAGATGGATTAGGACAGTTCTTATTTAATTGAAAAATCAGTAGGAATACCCTATTGAGATTTATATAGTTAAGAACCCAACAGGACATATAACTCTGTTTTGAAAGTACATAGTTAAAGTATCAAAGTATTGTGACGTGTTCTGCAGTACTGTATTGATTCTCAAACCCAAGTGATTTTTATAAATGGTTTATATGTAGAAGTTTGGTCACAAACTGTGGTACATTTTCTGCTGTTTAAACCTTGACCACTAGATGGCAGTGATTTTGTAGTCTTCAGCCTTTAGACTCTTCTATTCCAGTGTAAATAATTTTTTATACTATAAAAAGTGTTTCCTGAAAAAGTATAAAAAAATGACACCACATATCAAATCATAACCACTTTATTGTGATGCGTGTTGTATCACCAGGTTGTTGCAAATACACCTGGCAATACATTGTAAATATCTCTATATTAAGATATTAAAAATCACCACATGATAATATTTGTTACCCAGGTTACCATCTATGTATGATTTAAATCCAATAACAATGTAAGTGGGTCGTTTGTGTGGATTGATTTACGGAAGGGATGACAATCTACAGAGTGCAGTCTTGTTCAAATTACACTGTTTAAATATTGTAATTAAAGGTTATTATTTAAATATACAGGATTCTGTGTTTGTGCTGATATAGATAAATACTAATACTTTAACATTATACTCTGTTCAGATTTTTATCATATCGTATCATGTTTTACCATTTCTACTGAGATATGAGTGTTTTGGTCAGATTGTCCAGCCCTACATACAAGATGAATTGAGTCCAAAGTTCACTTTTCTTTTAGTTTAACACTAGAAAGATGATTCTGATTTAGCACATGTGGCAAATGTAGTTACATAGTTAAGGCTAATATTATACCTATTTCATCACACACCTCTCATTACACTGTATTGGTCAGTGAAGGTCCAGATACCCTCTGTCCATACAGTGTTATAAAGATACAGTGATAGAATTCTAAAAGTTAAAATGATTGTTCTGACTTCCTCAGGGGGGCCATACGTAACGCCTGTCAGATGTTAATGATCTTGGGCCTCGAAGGACGGTCAGTTTATGAAGAAGACTTTGAGGCCCCATTCTTAGAAATGTCTGCTGAATTCTTTCAGGTTTGTAGAAATGCATCAGATACTGACACACTCACTGACACACAGTCTTTGTAAGGTTATATAGGCTTTTTTGTATGTTCTTTGGCTGGTTTCTGAGTCTCTTCCTTATTTCTACCATCAGATGGAGAGTCAGAAATTTTTGGCAGAGAACAGCGCAAGTGTGTACATAAAGAAAGTAGAGGCGCGAATAAACGAAGAGATCGAGCGAGTCATGCACTGTCTGGATAAATCGACAGAGGAGCCCATTGTGAAGGTGGTAGAACGGGAACTCATCTCAAAGCATATGAAGACCATCGTAGAGATGGAGAATTCGGGCCTCGTCCATATGCTCAAGAATGGAAAGACAGAAGGTACAGAAGTGGGGAGTTACTCACATGACTTTCAGGGATATTTTATGTTGTGTAATAACCTGCATACTTTCAATAAGCTTTAATAAGTTCTTTAATAAGTTCTGTTATTGTATTATAGAGATACTGTTTGTGTGTGTGTGTGTGTGTGTGTAGACTTGGCGTGTATGTATAAGCTGTTCAGCAGGGTGCCAAATGGTCTGAAGACTATGTGTGAGTGCATGAGCTCCTACCTGCGGGAGCAAGGCAAGGCTCTGGTGTCTGAGGAGGGAGAGGGAAAGAATCCGGTTGATTACATCCAGGTATCAGCAACCGTCTTAAAGACACATGAAGGGGCCTTTCTATATTTGAGAGATCTTAAATTGTCCCAGGATGAGCCAGTGGATTTTGAGCTGTGTGCTCCAATGGCTAATTCTCTCTCCTTCTCCCTGTCTCATTCAGGGCTTACTGGATTTGAAGTCTCGCTTTGACCGCTTCTTGCAGGAATCCTTCAATAATGACCGCCTGTTTAAGCAGACCATAGCTGGTGACTTTGAATACTTCCTTAACTTGAACCCCCGCTCACCTGAGTACCTCTCCCTTTTCATTGACGACAAGCTGAAGAAGGGCGTGAAGGGAGTGAGTCAGCTCTTTTCTTTTAATGTGGCGAGCACCCATCATATCTTTATTGAAACCGAGATGAGTGTAGACGTGGAATGAATCCTATACCATTCTATAATCTCAAAATGATCATTGTCTACAAATTGATATCTGAAACTCAAAATATCAGTTTATATAAAGCTGTTCCCAATTATGCTTGTGGCAGTCCTGGTCCTGCTCCATAAACTTCCAGAATTAAGCAAGCTACATATCAGGAAGCCATATGCTCTATCCAAACCATATACCATTAGTAAAGCACCAGCATTGGTGCTGTTTTTTACACACAATTTAGCATGGTTGTATGTGGTTTTGGACACAACCATAGTCTGTTTGGGCTTTTCCAATCCATTGAACCTACACTTACACTGAACCTACTACAATATTAACTATGTAATCTGGTTGTTAAAAGTAAGTATTGAGAGAATTTGTGGTAAATAGATTTTTGGTAACCAGCTATGTTAGCTCAGCACTAATCATTCATTTTTAAATCAGCGCTGTTTATAAACAGACACTTTCAGTTCGTTAAAGGCTTGCAAGTAACATTTCTGACTCAGTTTTAGTCAACACGAAAGGCTTAAACTGGAAGTGTGTTTTAATTAATGTAGTTTTGGCCAGTTAGCCAGCTAACGTTTTGAGCATATTTTTATCCCATTATAAAAACTGCTGTGTAAGAAAATTAATGTCAGTCAACGACAGAGCTCCCTAAACAGCATACACACAAAAGCACCAACTTCAAGAACGTTTCACTTGCTGTTCTCACATATGCTACTGTATCCATTTCATCAGTGTTGTTCAGTTCACCTGTCAATTATTTTCAATTCAAATTTTTGACTGGAATCAACTAGTCAGCTAATTATATACTTCTTTGCATGGAGGTAATTTCCCCCTGTTCCTCACTCTCTTCTAGCTGACAGAGCAAGAGGTGGAGTCTATCCTGGATAAAGCCATGGTGCTCTTCAGGTTTATGCAGGAGAAGGACGTGTTTGAACGCTATTACAAACAACACCTTGCCAGGAGGCTTCTCACTAACAAGAGTGTGTCTGATGACTCCGAAAAGAATATGATCTCAAAGCTGAAGGCAAGTTTATGCTGAGCTGGCAGTTCACATCCAGTTATGAGGGCCTGTGGAGTAGGAAGGTGCAGACTAGTTCCACCTGCTGGCTGCTTTTCAAAACTTCTTTTTTTTTTTTTTTTGTTCCTTACATTTTTCCACTTTATTTCACCATTACATAAATGAAATGGATTGATAAGGAGAATGTCCATCTTGCACACATTTATTTATTTAATGATGCATTGACCCTCCAAATTGCAAATTTGTTATGGAACACAAAGGTCTGCACTCAGTAAAAAAAAAAAAGAAGCAACACAATAGAGCTGCTTAACTCTTCTTTGGAAACATGTATTAAATAAATAGTGATTAAATTGTGACATGACCAACAAGAGGCCAGTATCAAGGACCAAGATAAATAATTCAATAAAAAAAATACAATACCTAAACATCTCTGAAAAATGCATTAATCAGCTAATTACAGTTCAGAAATATTTTTTGTACACTGAACAGTTTTTATGTCCCAACAGACAAACTATTTAAGCTCAATCTGGCTTCAAAGAAATAAAAGAAATTCTACTGCAATCAATTTGCGAGGGTTGGTGCCCCTTGATTGATCCAGTGCCCTCTAGATGATCAATGGAGATGTACAGTCAGGTCTATGTTAGGTTATATGTTTTTGAAATAATCTGACCAATCAGTTTGGTCTTTATAGCAAAATAATTCACCTTTGTGTAAAGAACTTCTAAATCATGCCTTAAGTCTGACTGGTTATCTGTGTCCAACTCTGTTCCTTTTTGCAGACGGAGTGTGGCTGTCACTTTACATCCAAACTGGAAGGCATGTTCCGGGACATGAGCATCTCAAACACAACCATGGATGAGTTCCGCGAACACCTACAGTCAACAGGGGTAAGAACAAAAAACAACACATTGTCAGTGCTGAGCCCGTTGAAGTTAATATGTAGAACACCAATGAGACACATTTGCTTATTCAGGATTCTTCTTGAGGTCCACAATTACTGTGAATTTTCTCTTTCTAGGTCTCTCTGGGTGGTGTTGACCTCACAGTGAGTATACTGACGGCAAGTCACTGGCCCACTCAGTTATCCACACCCAAATGTAATATCCCACCATCATCAAGACATGCATTTGAGGTGTTTAGAAGGTATGTTAATGACCTTGTTGTTGTGTTTAGTTATGAAATTACCCCATCATCGTTATTATTATTTCACTTGTTTTTGTCTCCCTAAATCCAGCTGCATGTTTAATATATCAACTCTGTTACAACTGTAAAACATCTGTCCAGAACCTGAATGGTGTGCTTGTATACAGTTTTTGCTAAGTGTAATATTTTTGTTGAAAATTGTTTGGCAAAATTGTTTGGTATTACTGCTGCTCAGTCTCGATTGGTTGAAATTCTGCTGCTGAGCGCTGATTGGTTGACATTACTGCTGCTGAATACCATAGCAACACTTTAGTAACCACCTAGCAGCACCTCGGCAACCAACAACTATACCATAGCAACACCTTAGCAACCATCTCATCGCAGCAGCACTGCTGAGCTGCAATCACATTCACAGTTTCTGCAGGAACTGCAGTCTCTAGTTAGAGTACACATTTGTAGCTAGAACGTTTGTGTTATGGACAGAAATGGACAATGAACAATAACAAGCAGTGGTGAAAAGATGTTCTAGAAACCACAGATGTAAAGAATCTGGATTATAAAGAACACCTGCTCCATGTGTCTAAATGTTTGTAGACATTTGGCTACCTTCATTTGTACCCATTGCTGACACAGATGTGCAAATGCTCACAATTTTTCTGATCCCTGTACAGAAATACAGCCAATGGAATAGGACTCTATTGGAGCAGATAAACAAACATGAACCTATTGGCACCATGTCTAAAGCCAGGGTTAGAGTGGTATAAACCCTTTATATCTGTGGAGCAGTGGAACTGTGTTCTCTGGAATGATGGTGCTCCATCCAGTATATTTAGAGTTGGGGATGAGATGGAAATCATCCAACATCCTGACCTCACTAATGTTTTTTATATCACTGAATGAAATCAAATTCTCACAGCAAAAATTCTCCGCTCTTTGAGGAAGTTCTTTCATTTGTTTAATTTTGTAGGAAAAAGTTCACAGACACATGCCATAAAACCATCTGGTATAAAGAAACAACAAAATCTTTTCTTTGTGATCAGGTACAATTGTATGGTTAGTACAATTGTACTAAATGCTGTACTAAAAAAACATTTTATGGAATTGCACTGTAATTCTAAAACCTGCATCAGATTAAATGTGCTAGTTAGTCTTCACATAAAAAGTGCTCACACTTTGGAGACCTGTTGCACAAAGCAGATGGCCATGAATCATGGCTACAACATGTCAGTTGAAACAAAGGAGAGAATAAAATCTATAAAAATATAAAACCACTTCAAGTAGGTAAATCTTCACGGAATGTTGCGAAAGATTTTGGTTGTCCAGATTTTAGACACAGCTAACTGGGAACAAACAGAATGGGAAGGTTGTAAAAGGCAAGCATACAGGAAGACCAAGGAAAACATCAAAGAGTAAAGATAGTCAAGAATCAAGATAGATTTTCTGTCTTGAAAACAGAAAATGATACAAAACAAATGAGACCAAACCGTAAGAAACGGCCTAAAATAAATTGGATTTACACACAGAAAAGCCAAATGAAAGCCATCATTAACAACTAAACAGAAAACAAAAAGGTTACGGTGGGATAAAGAAAAGCAATCATGGACTGTAGATGCCTGGATGAAAGTAATTTTCAGCGATGAATCCCAAATCTGCATTGGGAGATACTGGAACTTTTGTTTGGTGTTAATCCAATGAAATTTCCACTGCTCAAAAAAATAAAGGGAACACTTAAACAACACAATATAACTCCAAGTTAATCAAACTTCTGTGAAATCAAACTGTCCATCTAGGAAGCAACACTGGTTGACAATCAATTTCACATGCTGTTGTACAAAAATAATGAGGACTGTCTGAACAAAATGTAAAAGAACGTCAGGTCATTACATCTTCAATAAATGCCAAAGTCTACATAGAAATGTTGGACAATTTTCTTATTCCATCAACTGAAAAGGATGTTTGTGTTCATCACTTAATTGTTCATGTTGATGATGCATCTTGCCATATGGTAAAGGATGTGAAAACATTCCTTCAAGAAAGACACATATGTTACTCATGGCTTGCAAATAGTCCAGATCCAGTTGAAAATCAATGACGAGGCTCCAACCTGCAAAGCTGATCTGGCAACAGCAATAAGGGGTAGTTGGAGATGGATCGATGAAGAATACTGTTTGTCATTAGTTAAGTCCATGCCTTCATTCCATTATAAAACTAGAGGTGTTGCAACATAGTACTAATGGTGCAGTGTTTTTTCCCCTTATGATTCTGTAATATTTTCCTCAGAATTATGATTCCATAATTGTTCCTCTTCTTGATCTGAAAACACAATAATTGTATTTCTTTTACAATTGTGTCTTAATGCCTTAAAGTTGGAATTTTGAAAGAAAAAATTGAATTATATTTCTGTGGCATGTCTCTGTGATTAACTTTTTCCGACAAAATTAAACAATTGAAAG
The DNA here is from genome assembly GCA_034509495.1 of Acestrorhynchus altus. Taxonomy (NCBI): domain Eukaryota; kingdom Metazoa; phylum Chordata; class Actinopteri; order Characiformes; family Acestrorhynchidae; genus Acestrorhynchus; species Acestrorhynchus altus. The sequence goes on along the minus strand of JAVGWO010000489.1, from coordinate 3,219 downwards.
GACTTCCTCCAGGAGTGGTGATTCCATAGGTTTTCATTAGAGGTTGAGGAAATTCTTGGACATGGACCCATCTACAGTAGAGGCAGTTATTTCAACAACATAAGGACAGCAGTATTTGTAATACTCTTGATTTCAGAACATACAATGAATGAGCTGGCGTTCCAATGCTTTTGTCAATGTGGTGTCGTTCAGTTTATGCCATGAATCAATTCTCTTTGGGTTTCTTCAGTTTTTATTTGGCCAAGCACAGTGGAAGGAAGCTCACACTGCAGCACCACATGGGCTCTGCAGACCTCAATGCCACCTTCTACGGCCCAATCAAAAAGGTATGAAAGTGTGGTCATCAATCACAGTCTAAAAGACATGCACCATAAAAAATGATCCAGTCAGAAAAACACGTTAAACATGTAGCCAGTTTTCAGACAACGATCTTCATCTTCCTCACAGGAGGATGGCTCTGACATGGGTGTGGGTGGTGCCCAAGTCACTGGTTCCAATACAAGGAAGCACATTTTGCAGGTGTCAACTTTCCAGATGACCATCCTGATGCTCTTCAACAACAGAGAGAAGTTTACCTTTGAGGTATTTGCAAATGGCAATTGTGCAAATTTATGTACACAGCTAGTCTAGTCCCCAATGAGAAGTGCTGCCACACTTGGCAGCAGTTAAAGTCTCAAATCTTTGAGTATGATGCTACCAGCTTTGCAAACCTGTTTTTGGGAAGTTTCTCCCATTCTTTGCTGAACCTCACAAGCTACATCAGTTGGATGGGGAGCATCAGAGCCTCTCCAGAGATGTTCAGTCAGGTTGAAACCTGGGCTCTGGCTAGGCCATTCAAAGACATTCACAGAGTTGTCCCAAAGCCACTCTTTGTTATCTCTGCTATGTTGGAAGATAAACCTTCATCCCAATCTGAGGTCCAGAGCGCTCTAGAGCAGATTATCATCAAAGATGTCTCTGTACGTCGATGCAGTCATCTTTCCCTCAAACCTGACTAGTCATCCAGTTCCTGCTGCAGAAAAACAGCATGATACTGCCCACAGCATGATACTGCCACCACCACGCTTCATTGCTGGAATGGTATTGGCTAGGTGATTAGCAGTGGCCTGGTTTCCTCCAGACATGATGCTTGACATTAAGTCCAAAAAGTTCAATCAAGTTTGTTTCTTATGGTCTGAGATTCCTTTAGGTGTCTTTTTGCAAACTCCAGATGTTCTGTTCATGTGCCTTTATCTGAGGAGTGGCTTCCGTCTGGTCACTCTACTATACAAGCCTGATTGGTGGAGAGCTGCAGAAATGGTTGTCCTTCTGTAACGTTGTCCTCTCTCCATAGAGCAAAGTTGGAGCTCTTTCAGAATGACCATTTGGGTTCTTGGTCACCTCCCTGACTAAGGCCCTCCCACCATGATCACTCAATTTCGTAGGGCAGCCAGTTCTAGGAAGAGTCCTGGTGGTTCCAAACTACTTCTATTTTTTGGATGATGGAGGCCACTGTACTCATTGGGACCTTCAATGTAGCAGAAATTTTTTTTTTCTGTACCCTTCCCCAGATCTGTGTCTCGATACAATCCTGTCTTCATGGTCTACAGATAATTCTTTAAACTTCAGGCCTTGGATTGTACTGTAACATGCACCATCTACTATGGGACCTGGGACCTTATCTAAACAGGCGTGTGCCTTTTCAAATTGTATCCAATCAACTGAATTTTACCATAGATGCAATCAAGCTATAAGAAACATCTGAAGGATGATCAGTGGAACCAAGCATCTGAGCTCAATTTTGAGTGTGATGGCAAAGGCTGTTAATACTTGTATATATATATATATATATATATAGTGACAGGCCTACATGTTCTGCTCCTGAGATTTTTTGTTGAAATTCATCGGTACAGGAGATCCAGCAGGAGACGGACATCTCAGAGCGAGACCTGGTGAGAGCACTGCAGTCTCTAGCCTGTGGGAAGCCCACCCAACGAGTGCTCCTTAAGGAGCCCAAATCTAAGGAGATTGAAAACGGCCATGTATTTACAGTCAACGACCAGTTCACTTCCAAACTGCACAGAGTAAAGATTCAGACAGGTACTGCTGGACAGAATGTTCTCTTCAGATAATGAATCTAACCAGTCGCTGGAGGTTTACCATCCTGCAGAGTTTGGTTCTAACCCTAATCTAACAAACTAGTCAAGGTTGTGAAGGCCTTCAGGAGCATCTGAATATTTTAGGCAGGTGTCTGGAACTGAACTTTGCAGGATGGTGGATCATGATGTCCAGGATTGGAAAAAAACCCAAGGCATATATTTTAGGAAAACATTGAACTATAACAGTTACTTAATATATTTTGTTAATTGTATTACTGACTAATATAATTTAATTCTAATTCTGACTTATATCGGCAGCATCTTTATTCTTATTTTCAGTGACTGAAATGGACAATAATAATCAATGAAACAAAAGATTTTTTTTTATAGAAGAAGTGGCACTACTGACTACAATCCTAATTCCATGTGTTTTTCTCTGGTACCTCAGTTGCTGCTAAGCAGGGTGAGTCAGACCGTGAGAGGAATGAGACACGAAAAAAAGTGGATGATGACAGGAACCATGAGATTGAAGCGGCAATTGTCCGCATTCTGAAGTCCAAAAAGATGATGCAGCACAATGTGCTAGTAGCAGAGGTACGGTTCTACCATGTGTATAAGGGTTATAAAAACTTCTCTGTCAATCACCCAAGATGTTTGTTGTCGAAAGTTGTTTGTTAGTTTTCCAGTGGCGGTAGGAGGCTATTATACAAAAGAAATCAGTGATGACCAAAAAGCCAACAGTAAAGCAAAGCAAATGTTTGTAGACATTACAATTTAACTAACATGTTATTAGTAATGTTTACAATTAGCTTCTCCATCTGTCATAATTCATAAGCTCACCCTTGATCTTGAAATATGTGTCTGAATACAACCAAACTTAACAGATGACATTACTATGAGAATATGGACATGTTGTGATTGGACCAGTTAAACTACGTGAAGAATCAGTGTGCCTGTTTTATTTGTCAAGTACATTCACTTTATTTATGCAAAGTTTGAAAAAGTTGGGTTTTATCTTTGGTTGCTAACGGAAAAAAAAATCCAATGTTTTTTTTTTTTCTCTGTAGGTTACTCAGCAGTTGCGGGCACGATTCCTCCCAAGTCCTGTGGTCATTAAAAAGCGCATTGAAGGACTTATTGA
>JAVGWO010000488.1:0-10033 GCA_034509495.1 Acestrorhynchus altus | reverse complement strand
CTCTCTCTCTCTCTCTCTCTCTCTCTCTCTCTCTCTCTCTCTCTCTGCCCAAATAATTAAACTGCATCAGTACATTGTTCTAAAAGTCGAGCTCTTTGTCTAGGTGTTCTCTGGTAACCTTTCGTCTTCCCCTGATTTTTTTCTCTTGACAGCAAAGATTCCTCCTTGCACATCTTCCATGCACTTTGCAAGATCTACCTGTATGTCCCGTGATGACATTTTAGGATTGTTGGAGACATCTTTACAAATCTTGTGAGCTGTTCTTGGGCTGAACCTGCTAGGACAGTTGGCAGTTGTGTTACAAGGAGGTTCTCCTTGTACGTTCAAAATTTTCAGTTCCCATCTGAGACTGCATCTACATCAGAGAGCTCTTTTGATCTCAAGAGCAAACCAAACTAATGTCTGAAGTTAAAATAAGACACCCTCCTTCAAAGTCCTCTCTAACGATGGTCTAATCATTTGAAGCTCATGTGCTGCACTTTATTTTTATTTTGTGCATTTTATGCAAGTAGTAATAAATGCTGTTTCCTAACTTTTTCCTCACAAAAAATCATTTCTAATAATTATGTTTAACAAATAATTTATTTTTCAGTTGTAAGTATTTAGTTATATCTGTTTCTCAGGGTGAAATGAAGTCTTTTAATATGTTAAAAAAGGTCCTATTTTTTCACCTTCACTGTAGACGGGGAATATTTTAATGTTAACAGTGTTTACATGTTGCATTACTTTTTCTTGGTAAAAGTTTTCACGGGCTTTAAACTGTGAAATACGAGTGATTTATTTTTCATTCTTCTTTGCAAGAAGGAGGCAAACACTCGTACTATGGTCCAACAGTATAACAGCATGTTTCACACTTCAAGTCAAGTTAGTTACTACAAAGTACTCTGTCACCCTTACATTAGATTTTTCAAATATCTCTCTTTGAACTGTTGCTGCCTTGATTGATTACAGCGGAACCCGAAGGCTAATCAATGCTGGGAAATGTCAGGTGGTCACTGTACATTTCAGCCATTGAAATATTTATTTAAAAAGGTCAATAAATAACGGCCTTCTCTATCTGACAGATGTGGCAAGGGAAATTTTCTGTTTGCTTGTATTTATTCTCGACATTGCTCAATGTTCATACCTATCCTTCACGGTCAAACCACTAACAGGCTGGTGGACTGGGTTTGTAGCTGGTTTAAACACTGAAGGTGTAAATGGAGGACTGTGTTCCCACTGTGCAAAAAAATCATCACTGCTCATCAATGGTCATATGAAGTACAGAGGAAAGTGTAAATGTACCCTCAACTATAAAATGATCTTTAATGTTTATTTGTTTGGGTTGCATGTGGAGGAAACATTGCTTTGGAATATGATACACTTATGTTCCCTATCTAACGGGGTAGAAGATCCCTTAAAATATCTTTATCATGAGAGTGAAATATAAACAGCAGCTCTCAGATTAATCAAAAATGATCACATACACCAGTGACTGATGGTAAAAGAGCTAATAGCAGATAGTATTCGGTGTGGCACAACAGATAACACCACCAGTGAGCCTCCACACCATGTGGGAGAGTGGGGTACCATACCCAGTGTGGACAACTACGCTACACCAATCTGAGTCATTGGACAAGACTCCCAATTTGGTCCTAACTACTCTGGCCCACCTCTGTAATGTGAGGAACCATGTATGTCGCTCTGGAAAAGAGCGTCAGCTAAATGCCATAAATGTAAACGTAGATAAGATCATTGTAAATGTTGATCATTAAGGTAAAGCAGGAAGAGGAATGGGAGGAATGGGAGGAATGGGAGGAATGGGAGGAATGGGTGAATATTAGCTTGAGGAACATTCTGCAACAGTATGATTAAGGAAGCAAATGAGCAAAAAAAAAGCATGAGCTGGGGAGACCTTTTATAACAGTGTGAATGGGGAGACCATTCGAGAACAGTGTTATTAATGAGAACATTCCAGAGGAGTGTAATTTAAGGGAACAGTATGAATGGAAAAGAGTGTTCTACAACAGTGTAAGTAAGGAGTAAATGGTTAAAGAGAATGTTTTAGAAGTGTGATTAAAAAGAACATTGAGAAATAGTGTGAATCGGCAGAAAATTCAACAATAATGTGATGAATGAGAATGTTGCAGAACAGTATAATTGGAGGTAACAGTGTAAATGTGGAGTGCATTCTAGAACAATGTTATCAGGGACAACATTCAAGAAAAGTGTAATTAAAGAAAATAATAACAGTGTGGATGGGGTAAAATAATGAATATTTGTGTGAATAGGGAGAACATTCTAGAAGAAAGTGATTAGGATAGCACTCTAGAATTGTAATTGTAGAGAACATTGTTACAATAACATTGTTAGTAAGGAGAGCATTGTTGAACAATATGATTTAGTAGAACTTTCTAAAACAGTGTGATTAAAAAGACCATTCATCATCAGTGTGAATGGGCAAGAACATTCTAGAACAATATGAAAAGTACAAAATACAGTATATAAGTATGAACTGTGAAGAACAGTGTGACTGAGGAGAACATTTTTCTAAGGAATTTTTCCAAGTTGCACCCATTGCTGACATAGCTGTGCAAATGCACACACACACACACACACACACACACACACACACACACACACACACAGTCTATTCCCTGTAGAAAAGTATTGCCAATAGAATAGGACTCTCTGGAGCAGATAAGCATGGACTTATTGGCCCCATGCAGTACTTTAGGGATGGATTAGTTGGGGAGTTGGGGATGAGGTTGGGTTGTGATCATTCACAGCACAGTCTAGTAGAAAGCCTTCCCTGACTGACTCTTCGGTCTCTGAAATAAAGATTAAGACTGAAAATCAGCAGGTTCAATACAGGGCTGCAAATGGTCAGCAGCAGGTATTTAAACCCCTCATAACTAACTGGGTCATAATCGTACATCACAGCAAAGCTAGGAATATGTCTCCTTGAGAGCTTGTCCGTACGTCAACATTAATTTCCCATTAATATTCGGCCCCTCTCCTCGTGAGCAAGGTCACCACTCGAGGAAAGAGGCAAAAAGGCTGTCTAAACATTTGGACTGCCAGAGAGCCTGTCCAAAAAAGTTTGATCAAAAAAATCCTTCTCCTCTCTCTCTCTCTCTCTCTCTCTCTCACTCTCTCTCACTCTCTCTCTCTCTCTCTCTCTCTGTGTGTGTGTGTATGGGTGACAGATGGCCACTGGAGGTCAGGGCTGGTCTGACCTCACACACACACACACACACACACACACACACACACACACACACACACACACACACACACACACAGAGTTCCTAACGTCTCTCACATGCATAACTCTGCTTTTGGACATAAACCTGCGCCTCCCTTGTGGATTGTGTTGATAAATGTTCATGGTGTGGGATTTTCATTAGGATTGAGGTGTTTGAAATGTTTATTATATAAAATGACACTTATAACCCCCCACCCCATCCCAGCCCCCCGTTCCTGGACAGTAGAGACAGTGGACAGGCAGGATGAACTCATGTGTCCGTATACTGTACATGCAGCCAGATTACAGTATCTGTCAATTTGGTTTATCCTCTCCTCTCTCTCACCCTTGCTGTAGGCATGAAGACCCCTCTGAGCCCCTCTGAGCTGATGGAGAACAGTCCGCCCTATTTCCCTCTCGCTGGCTCCGCAGAGCAGGCCGACGCTCAGTCGCAGGAGAGGAAGAAGCTGCTGTTTTCTCTATGTGAGGTCTGCAACATCCAGCTGAACTCGGCTGCCCAGGCCCAGATCCACTACAATGGGAAGTCACACCTTCGCAGGGTCAAGCAGCTCAACAATGGAGAGGCTCCTCAGGCCGGCACCAGCGGCCCCCCACCACTGCCCACCCTCAGCACGACCAGCAGCAGCAGCAGCACAGTCAGCACAGGTAAGGTTTGGAGGCTTAAATACGGGCTCTGTTTCTCCCTCTCGCCAGTCGATTTTCACGTGGCTGTAAAACGGGAAGTCCGACTTCGAACGGAATCTGATTACGAAGCAAGGACATCTTCATTTGAACAGCTGTATGAATGTGACCATGTTTTGACCATGTTTTGATATCGAACATCTCAGAAATCCCACTGGATATTGATTACGCACCACAGTTTACAAATATATTTATAATAACCGCTTCATATGAGGTCATCAGCCCCGCCCCTCTGGCTGACCAGTTGGAGTCGGACCCCCCAGGTGCATGCAGGTGGAGCATGTACACATGGACAGAGCAGTAAACATGCACTGTCTGGCTGCTCTGGCACTTAAACTGGGATTTATGTTGAAATTGAATGGATGTTAGTCATTTTTATTGCTGGATTACTTGCAAATTAAAATTTTATGTAGGATGTTTAGTCTGTGGCTCCTCCCCCTGAGTGTGGTAGAACTCCGCCCCCTATAGAATGTTCTGCTATTATAGGTAATGTGACTTTAATAGGACTTATATTGCCAGTCATTGGTTGGGTGAAGCTCATTTTGCTCCATAATTAATTTTTGACTATTGTCTAATTTAATGGGACTGTCCTGTCGCCCCCTGCAGGCTATGGAGCAAAGGCCTGCACTTGTGTACTCAGAGCTGTGAACTGACCTGTCCTCCGAGCACATTAGTGTCCGTGACATTAATGTAGCCTGAGCTCACATTTGACTCACAGCTCAGCTCAGCGTTCCTTACAGCACTTTCTGTGTGTGTGTGTGTGTGTGTGTGTGTGTGTGTGTGTGTGTGTGTGTGTGTTCTACCACTTGGTTTAGTAAATTTGCTCAGAGGGATTATGCAGCTGTTTATAAACACATAACCACCACAGGAACACTGTGTACTTACAGAGACGGAGGCTTGTGTACTTATTATTAATACTACATTTAAATATGATGATAATAATAATGATAATAATAATAATAATAATATAATAATAATAATATAATAATAAAAATAATAATAATTATAATATAATAATAATAATAATAATAATAATAATAATAATAATAGTTAATCATAGCATTTTTAGATAAGAATAATAATTGTGGTCGGGTTGCCGGTTACTTCTCCTTCCCATCCTCTGTCCTCCTGTTACCCGTCCTGCCCCCAGAGAGGAGTTGTACAGTGTGAGGGACAAGCTGCTTCCGACAGTGGAGAACCGCTGGATGTGTGTGTGGAAGCCTGAGTGGATACTGATGGAGATCAGTGTAAGATTGTTGTGAATCTGAATTGGAGTCTTTCTTTTGTGAATAAAGGTGGTATAGAAGGTGATAGAGAGATAGATAGATAGATAGATAGATAGATAGATAGATAGATAGATAGATAGATAGATAGATAGATAGATAGATAGATGATAAAAGTATATGGGCGTATTAAAAATGCAGAAAGTAGGCGGGGCCATTAAAATGCTAATAGTATATGGGCGTATTAAAAGTGCAGAAAGTGGGTGGGGCCATTAAAATGCTAATAGTATATGGGCGTATTAAAAGTGCAGAAAGTGGGCGGGGCTATTAAAATGCTAAAAGTAAATGGGCGTATGAAAAGTGCAGAAAGTGGGTGGGGCTAATAGACTAAAAGTGGGTGAGCAACACTGGGATGAGTCTAAAAGTGGGTGGGCCTAAATGTGAGCAAATGTGCGAGAAGGGGACGGGCCTATTAAAAGTGCTACAATGGGTCGACCTGGTGCCACTCTGCCCACCGTGGACCCAGTTAAAATGCTGTAATTACAGTGTCCTACGGATTATACCAGTCATCTCCATACCTTACTCATACATGCATCTGTAACTGGTGGCTTTATGTTCCAGAACACGTTGATTCCAGTCCTCTGAGGACTGGTTCCAGCTCTGAATGCCAGTCTGTGCTGTGCTGCTGGTTTGTGGGTGGCACTGGGTGGAAGGTGACGAATGTGCTGACAGCCTGTCTTAGAGGTTTTACAGGAGAGTCAGAATGATTACAGTTGAATTTACTGCTTAACCTCTTTCCTTAAACAGTCCAGGGTTGTTTGGTTTGTCGCTGGGGAAACGGCGAGCGTCCAGCTGCTGCCAGGTGATGGTGTGCCAGTGGCAGGACAGTAGTGAATTGACCTCGCTTGAGTAGGTGGAAAAGTAGCACTGAGGTTTCAGACATTAGGCAAAGTTTCTGCTTTGGTGAGAAATTACAGGTTGTGTGTGTGTGTGTGTGTGTGTGTGTGTGTGTGTGTGTGTGTGTGTGTGTGTATCACTGACTCAGTGACCACTAGCGTCACATGGAAATGTCCTGACGGTACGTGTGGTATTGTAGACACTGTATGCAATAGATGAGCGGTCAGGCCTGTGAAGAGTGGAGATGGACTGTGGAGATTTATTCAGTGTGAATTCCCACCTGCTTACAGCACTGCTGAGGATATGAGTGTGTGTGCAGACAGTTCACACACAGATCTCAGGAACAGTGTGTGTGTGTGTGTGTGTGTGTGTGTGTGTGTGTGTGTGGACTAAACAAATAAGAACATGTTCAGAACTTTCAGTCCTGTAGTTTGACATAAACTTCACGTGGTGTTTGGTGGAGAAAAATGGTGTTTAAAGGCAGAATGATGGTGTTTAATGGAGAATGATGGTGTTTAATGGAGAATGGGGGTGTTTGGTGGAGATTGATGGTGTTTGATGGAGAATGATGGTGTTTGGTGGAGGAAAATGGTGTTTAATGAAGAATGGTGGTGTTTGGTGGAAAATGGTGGTATTTAATGGAGAATGATGGTGTTTGGTGGAAAATTATGGTGTTTAATGGAGAATGATGGTGTTTGGTGTAGAAAAATGGTGTTTAATGAAGAATGATGGTGTTTAATGGAGAATTCTGGTGTTTAATGGAGAATGATGGTGTTTGCTGGAGAGATCTGGTGAACAGTGTAAAATGGTGCATGGCAGAGCACAACAAACGGATGGTATACAGTCCCCTCATGCCTCTAAAATCCTTCCCCTCTTCAGACTGTTCTCTCAGTGTTCCACAACATTCTCATTCATCACTTGGCTTTTCAGCTTCAAATTTGGCACAGGCACAAAGTTATCTGAGAACATCAGAACGAGGGTACGTGTTGAGGAATGTCGGGTCAGTCTAATCAGGGAGATGTTGGGCTGTAGTTTGTCCACTGGTCTAGAACATGGACAACATCATACGACAGTTACATGTTACAGATCCAGAGGAGGGAGGCACTCGCGGTGGTTTCCATTACAGCGTATCCAAAACTGCCTGGCAGTCAGGGTTGATGATCTCCATTTAACCAGAACCTTCCAAAGCTCACGTGCCTGCAAAATAAACTCCAATTTGGAGGCCAGAAGTTACAATAACAACCGAACCCCAACACTGAAACTGACAACAAAACACAGGAACTGTTTATTTTTGCTGGTTATTTCAGGATTACAACGACTTCATTAAACACATCAGAGTCTGGACTGCAGTTCTGAACTTCACTCAACATTACACTCCAAAACTCAAACATCTCACCACATAGTTGATGTGGGCTGATTGCACGCGAGCTGTTCCCTCCAGAATCAGAACTGCACTGTGTCTGGGAACCTGACTTCAGATACTGGCCCTGGGGTTGTTTGCTGGACAATGAAGGTGTTTGGAGAATGATGGTGTTTGATGGAGAATGATGGTGTTTATTACAATAATGGTGTTTAATGGACAATGAAGGTGTTTTGAGAATGATAGTGTTTGATGGAGAATGATGGTGTTTGGTGGAGATTGATGGTGTTTTTTAGAATAATGGTGTTTAATGGACAATGACGGTGTTTGGAGAATTATGGTGTTGGGAGGAGAATGATGGTGTTTGATGGAGAATGATGGCGTTGGGTGGAGAATGATGGTGTTTATTAGAATAATGGTGTTTAATGGACAATGAAGGTGTTTGGAGAATGATGGTGTTGGGTGGAGAATGATGGTGTTTGATGGAGAATGATGGTGTTTGATGGAGAATAATGGTGTTTAATGGACAATGACGGTGTTTGGAGAATGATGGTGTTGGGTGGAGAATGATGATGTTTAGTAGAATAACGGTGTTCAATGAAGAATGGTGGTATTTAGTGGAGAATGATGGCCTTTTATGGATAACGATAACGTTTGGTGGAGCATTATGGTGTTGAATAGAATTGTTGTGTTTGGTGGAGAAGGGTGGTGTTGAATGATAGTGTTTGGTGACCAGTGGTGTTGTTTTGGTGCAGGATGATGGTCCTTGATGGAGAATGATGGTGTTTCCAGTATGGGGTTGTGAGAGGTTTTCCAACGTTCTCCCTCCTGAACGTTGTTCTACAAAGCAGTACCTGTCATAAAGTGGTCCCACCACTGAGCGAGAGCAGTGATAACGGAGAGGAAGAAACGGAGGATGAACTACGGAGATCAGTTCTGTGTTTAGTCCGTCCCTCACCCCTTTCTGACAGGTAAACCGCGGTGTTGGAGCAGGTGTGAGAGTGTGTTTGTGATCAAACAGCAGTGATGTAACTCAGCCCGGGCGGCCCGGTGGAGTCAGATGGGGCTGATGCTCCGGAGCCTGTCCCCATTATTGGCTGTAGTCTGAGCCGGTATATGTAATTACAGCTGGAGTGACGGTGTCAGGTTGGGAAGTGGAGACGCCTGAGCTGAGCTGAGCCGCATCCTGCTCTCCGGATGACTGCTGGTGCTGAAAGAGCCGCGGAAATCAATCCCCGCTATAACTAACTGAGACGGCCGTCCCTGTCCTGCACACCCTGTAGATCCTATACTCGCGGGGACACCTGCATGTCCAGCATGTCTTCTGAAAATAAGGGCGTGACCGAGGAGGGGGGCGTCCTTCGCTGCAGGAACAGCCTCTACTCTTCCAAGAAGGCTTTACATTAGATGCTGGAACATAGCTGTGGGGGGGATTTGATTGCTTTCAGCCACACAGGAGCGTGGAAGGGGGTTGTACCCCTGTGACCCGTAGGTAGTGAGCGGACGTTCTAGTGGTTCTTTTGTTCTGTGCTTTTTAATCAAGATTACATAAGCTCACCTTAAATGTATGCTGATATCTGGATACTTTTGGACACACACACACACACACACACAAACACACACACACACACACACACACACACACACACACACACACACACACGCGTGTTTAAATATGAACCTATGGTCACTATCAGTGGGTTAGAGGGGTACTGTCTGTCTGTCTGTTTATATATATGTATATATGTATTTATGTATTTATTACAGCTGTTAGAACCAGTAAAACCAGTATAAGTCCTATATTGTATATCACTCTGTTGCCATAGTGACCACTAGATGGCAATGTTGGCATCTTGAAGGCCTTTTCTGGCCGGCTTCACGCTCTTCATTATAACTGCATAAGGCAGGTTCATCGGAGGTGAAGGCAATAATTTTTTCCATAAAGTCGTTAGTGCTGGTGGAAACCATCGTGACTGAATGTCCGTTCACATGTTTGGGCACGACAGAGCCAATCAAATCCACGATTCAGCTTTCCATATCCGAGCCCGGTACTTTCAGTGCATCTCTGCGCTGGAGCCTTTCAGAGAAGACCCCACTTATCCTCGGATTGTGTTGGTAAAGATGCAGTGTGTTGATTTCATAACTCGTCAGGAATCCAGGGTGGCTCCGACGGGTTGCGTTCTCACACTGAATAGTGATGGGCAGCGGAGGACCGTCTCCACAGTGCAATTTTAATGGGCTCTGCTGAAAGATTCATGTGATTTAAGAGGGGAACAGTGTCCGTGTGTGTCTGTGTGTGTTTGTTTTTATATATTTATATAGACTCTGAAAGACACACACACACACACACACACACACACAATCACGGTTCCCCCACAAGCTTCCAAAACAGCTCTGGCCCCTCGTGGCATGGACCCAATAAGACCCCTACAGAAGTCCAGCAGATCCTTTAAGTCCTGCAGGTTGTGAGGTGGGACTTCCATGGAGCATACCGGGAACATCCCACTAGACCTGCCTGACGTGTCTCAGGTGTCTCAGGTTCTTACACCTGTCCGTTTTTCTAATACATCCAGCTCTCATCAGCTGTGATCCACTCACACCAACACACACTAACACACCACCACC
>JAVGWO010000487.1:0-10042 GCA_034509495.1 Acestrorhynchus altus | reverse complement strand
ACCTTGAACCTTCAATTATCATCATGTAATTTAATGTAAATCATTCAGAGAGTTTGTATCAAACTAGTAGCCCTTTATATTCCTCAGTATCATTGAAGTACCTCTCAGTTCTCAAAAAGCTGATGGGTCAATACTTGATTATGCTGAAAGGCCTTATTCGAACTTGCAGGAGAGCATAGCAAGGTTCAAGGTTCGATTTATTTGTCACATACATAGTTATACACAGTACAACATACAGTGAAATGCTTCTTTACAACTGTCTACACCCACAGATCAAAAGGGGAGAAGGGAGAAAGTAGGGAGAGGGTAAAGAGAATAACAATAAATATGTGAAATCTGGGTAGAAAAAATAAATAATAACTAACTAAATAACTAAACTCTGAGACTAAATAAGTGGAAGGAAATAATTTAGTGGAGGTAGGTGTGTGAATAGTTTCCAGTTTGTGTAGGAACCCTGAGAGGTATATAAAGTACTAAGTGCGATGTTTGCTACATAATATACATAATGTTGTTTAGAGTGTCGGTGAATATGAGAGTCCGTTGGTGAGTTATGAGAGTCAAATAGCACGAGATATGACTGAAAAAATTTTTCTTCCTAAAAGAAAAATAATTGCTTTCTTAAGTTCAAGGTTAGTACAGGGTTTTTCATCCATGCATTCTTTGGATCAAGGCTCCTTCCCCCAGATCTCTTAACAGGTAAAGATCACATTACTCCTCGACCTGTGAGAGCTCTTTTACAGGTTTTATATATAAATAGCTAATGTTACACCAGCTAAAATCCCTTTCTACATCCATACGTTCTTGTGTTAAACCAGTTAAGGCATGCAGTAGTGCATTAGTTCAGCATTACAGATGTTGTGACCCCAACTATCTGTTTTCTACATCAGCAAAATATATATGTTTAATCTGTTTCCTGCACACGTCTTCAAGGCTTTATTTAACCACTCAGGAAGAGAGTTCTCAGAGTGATGCTCGCTACTCCTGCTAAAATTCATTTTTGTGTTAAGCTTTTGTGAAAAACAAACCTGACTGATCTGATAGCTGCAGGTATTTATTCAACGATGCGATAATACTTTTATATACAGCCCACAGACCCAATCTAATATTTCTTGATTCTATCTTTGTACCAAATATCAGGGGAGAGCGCGGACGCAGTCCCCCACTATCAGAAATTATGCAGTTGAGATTCCCACATTTGGGGAATTCGCAGGGGTCAGCACAATCAGAGTGCAATGGCTGAGCCTCACCCTGGGTGAACCACCTTCTTGATCATGGTATCTCCCCTGCCAGGTAAGTATGAGTTCTACACAGATCCAGGAGCGCAGACACTACCGGCTCTAATCCACACGGAGACGGTAAAAATCACATTCATTATACAGCCAAATACTCCAATCTAAACCAATACAGCGCACACACTCAGCTGCTCCACTGTAAACTAGATAAATGTGTTTTCTCTACAGAAACGCACACTACACCATGTCCCATGATGCACTGCAAATATCAACACACTGCTTTTATATCCCCACATGAAAACATTAAATCCAAATTAAAAAGACGAGGTGAAACAACATTACAACACTCATCCAGAGCCCCTTCACTCTTCTTCACAAAGAAAAAAAGCAGGAAAGTGTTCAGTCACCACTTTCTACACATAACATGTGAGGAAGACCAACCTCTCAAACTCTTCCTCAGCAGATCAGTGTTCAAATGAATCACTGTTCTAAGAAACGAACACTGATTCATTTTTTACAACAATCTAGTTTGTTTTTCAACAATGTTTTCACGTCAAAAACCACAAAAACTAGAGACGTGTTTCTAAGTAAATGTAGTTTTTTTTTTTCACCGCCAGCAGATTCAACACGATCTCAGAAAACACACCCTCTGATAAAGTTGTGTCCTGACCCCGCTCGCAGACAAAGGTAACCGATGCTATGTTTAAGGTGGAGCTCCGAATTCCACCTTAAAAGAAATAAAGGCAGCGCCCATCTCTCTCTCTCTCTCTCTCTCTCTCTCTCTCTCTAACAAAGAAACACACACACACACGGGGGTGCGTTGAATCCAGTGTGAAATAAAAACAGGCTGGTATCAAAGGAGAGCGGAGACCGTTCTGTCAGTTCTCTGAAGGACACGCAAGTTTCATTTACTCCCAACATCTAATTGTAGGATCTGTACAAAGTGGTCAGTTGAAAATCACTCTCCAAATCTTTCTTGAACCGATAAAGAGGAGGTGCACCGTTCCCGGAAGTACTGCAATACCGGGTCGATGCATGGAGTGGACGGAGCAAGCCCCTATTCCATCTCCCTGTTCCAAAATCAATTTAATATATGGGCCCCGGGTAGGGGACGTATCAGATATTAAACTGATAAGAACAGATTTTTTTTTTTTTTTTTTTAATATTTATTCAAAATAATACAAACATACATAAAACAATGCCGTGGGTTTTCCTTTTAAAAGTCAATTTTTTCCCTTATAAAAGTCCTTTTTAAAAAACCCACTAAAAACACACAAACAACATACAACACATTAAAACAAATGGAGGGAAGTGCAAGCATGGCGAATAGTAAAATCCCCCTCCAGAGGCCCCGCATCCCGGCCATCTGCTCTCCACCGCGCCTGGGCAAAGAAACAAAGAAATAAAAGGTTAAAAACCCTCCTTCTCTCCGACAGATATAAATACTAATAACAGGTAAAAAAGGGTAGGATGGAGCTATGCCACCTGGAAAAACCATGAAAAATTGGATGGTGAGGTTACAGCTCGAAGAGGCCCTTCCATCTCTCCTTCGCCGCATGGTACCCCCACCGTATGACATCCAGCTCCATCCTAAAACGTAAGTCAGCACAGATCTTTCTATACAAACCCAAAACACTCAGGGCTGACCCCTTCGGGCGTAGTCGGTATGAGCATTCCAAAGCTCTCAGTTTGCAATGCTCACCAACAGCCACAGTGGGGGCAAGAAGGGAGACCTGGTGTTCTGGGACCACCCTCGCATGACCCTTTCCCGGGTCAGCACAAACTGCGGGTCAAATGCCCTGCACAAGCTGGCTACCTTATCCCAAGCCTCCCGAGCATACCCGCAGTCCCAGAAGACGCACGAGCGTCTCAGTCTCAGTGCAGTCGGGTCTGGGGCAGCGCGGGTGCCTGGTCAGCCCATGCCTGTACAAGACATTCCTGACTGGCATCTTACCGTGAACGCAGAGCCAGTTCAGGTCCTGCAGTCAGTTGTCTAGCCCTTTCGGCTGTACCCTAGACCACGTGTCCTTCTCCAGACCTATCACCCCTCGAGTACCTCGTCCCTCAAGCACCACCTTATACAAAGAGCGATGCCGGACGTAGGCCTCGGGCTGAAGACCTGCCGACAAGCCCTTGCCCCAACGGACAAGATGTTTGTAATAATCTGGCCTGGTCTCAGCCTTAGGGCCGGAGTTGGACCAAGTGTTAAGCACTTTCCTCAGTGGCCAGGACAGCCACAACAGCACAAAGTACTGATGGTGGAAGACCACACCTTCTCCAAATGACCAGATACTGCACCTGTCCTCAGCCGACGTGCGGAGAACTCTACTCAGAGTCAACCCACGGAAAGCCCCTGGACAAGACAGCATACCTGGCAGAGTGCTCAGAGGATGTGCTGAACAGCTCGCAAGGACATCTTCAACATTTCTCTGAGCACTGCTGTTGTGCCAACGTGCTTCAAGACGTCCACCATCGTTCCTGTGCCAAAGAAGTCTCAAGTGTCCTGCCTCAATGACTACCGTCCCATTGCACTTACTCCCATCATCACAAAGTGCTTCGAGAGGCTGGTCATGAGGCACATCAAGAACCAGCTCCCCTCCTCACTGGACCCACTGCAGTTTGCGTATCGTCCAAATCGATCAACAGACGATGCCATCTCAACTGCACTCCACCTGGCTCTCACCCACCTGGACAACAAAGACTGCTACGTCCGAATGCTGTTCATCGACTTCAGTTCAGCATTCAACACCATCATCCCTCAGCACCTGATCGGGAAACTGAGCTTGCTGGGCCTGAACTCCTCCCTCTGCAATTGGGTCCTGGATTTCTTGACTGAGAGACCTCAGTCAGTCAGGATTGGTAACAACACCTCCAGTACCACCATACTGAGCACTGGTGCCCCCCAGGGCTGTGTGCTCAGTCCACTGCTCTTCACTCTGCTGACTCATGACTGTACTGCAAAGCACAGCTCAAATCACTTCATCAAGTTCGCTGATGACACAACTGTCGTTGGCCTCATCAGCAAGAACGACGAGTCAGCATACAGAGAGGAGGTGCAGTGGCTAACAGACTGGTGCAGAACCAACAACCTATCCCTAAACGTTGACAAAACCAAAGAGATGGTTGTTGACTTCAGAAGAGCACCAGGAAATCATCACCTACCACTGAACATTAACGGCTCTGCAGTGGAGATTGTGAGGAACACAAAGTTCCTCGGTGTTCACATAGCAGAGAAACTCACCTGGTCCCTCAATACCCGCGCCATAACAAAGAAAGCCCAGCAGCGCCTCTACTTTCTGCGGAGACTGAAGAGAGCACACCTTCCACCACCCATCCTCACCATGTTCTACAGAGGGACTATAGAGAGCATCTTGAGCACCTGCATTACCGTCTGGTTTGGGAACTGCACCATCAAGGATCGCAAGACCCTACAGCGGATAGTGAGGACAGCCGAAAAGATCATCGGAGTCCCTCTCCCCTCCATCAGTGACACCTACACCTCTCGCTGCATCCGCAAAGCCACCAGCATTGTGGATGACCCAACCCACCCCTCACACAGTCTCTTCACTCTGATGCCGTCCGGCAGACGATACCGGAGCCTCCACCACCAGACTCTGCAATAGCTTTGTTCACCAGGCAGTCAGACTCCTCAACTCACTGAGACAGAGCTGAAACTGAACCCCACACCATTCTTCACACCACATAAACCACACCAACACAAAACACTGGACTGTAAACCACCCAGCACTCTACAAACACACACACACACACACACACACACACACACACACACACACACACCGTTCGTGCACGGCCCTGAGCTCCGCTCTTAGGGCGTGCACCTGTTCCAGGTCAAGCGTCCCCCCGCTATTGTGCGCGTTGACATAAGCAAATCGCTCAGCTGCTCTCCACTTCATCTAAGCCAGCCTTAGGGCCTTACGCCACAGTAGTGATCATCAGGCACGCTGCCCTCTCTTTAATGTGCTCCCACCATGCGGCCGGAGAGGCATGGTCCCGCTTGCTGTCTAGCCAGGCAGCAAAGTGGTCCCTGAACAGAGTTTGAAACTCAGCCCAGGATTTCACGCTCAGCCCAACAGCTTCGCCATAGCATGACATATAGAAGCTGTGGCCTCCACCGCAGAGTGGTCGGAGTACCACCGCAGACACCTGTAACCTTTAAGGTTACTGAGGTGACGCTTATGACATAGTCCAGACGGCTAAACACCCCCTGCTATGCTGGTATAACCAGGATTTCCAGGATTGCAAACTAAAAAACCGTCAGTAAGCCCAGAACTGCTAATCAGCGTTTTAAAGTGCTTCAGGCTGACATCCCCCTGCCCTTCAAAATGAATATTAAAGTCACCTGCCACAAATAGGTGCCTGTTTGTGACTAAACAGGGGGCCAGTGCTTCCAAGAAAGCAATACGGGACGAGGCCTCTACTGGAGCGTAGATGCACAGGATTCTAACCTCCTGGCCTCCACACACACACACACACACACACACACACACACACACACACACACACGGCACAGAGACTGGATCATCCCCATCCTATCAGCAATATTTGCTGCACACCAACAACTACACTTCTACCTCAGTAACTGCTGTTATCATGCACATCTAGATGTACAGTATGTTACATATCTCTTGCACCTTATTCCCACCATTCATCTCACTTCTTTGTACCAATCGGTATTATACTGTCCTGTCCTGTCTGTTGAACTGTCTCTTGTTCACTGTATTTATTGTATTTATTGTACTGTTTGCACTTTATGTCGTCTTATTGTATTGCTGCTCCATGTTGCACCTTGGTTCCGGAGGAACGCAATTTCATTGCACTGTGTACCTGTACTCGGTTGTAATGACAATAAAAAAGCCTTGACCTTGACCTTGACCTTGATGAGGGTGCTCGTGGGGAGCCACCAGACCTGCGCAGAGCTGTGCGAAAAACAGGCAGTCTAACTTGAGAGGGAAGTCTGGTACATCCCTCCCACCCTTATCCTTTCCCAGGTACATCTCTTCCCTTTTAACGTATTCGTACTTGCCCCCCCAAATGAGATTAAACACATCTTTTGTAAGGCCCCGCCGCATAAAGCGGGGCATGGGGTAAGCATGGGCCAAGTACAAAAGAGAAGGCAAAACGTTTACTTTTAAAGCCAGTACCTTTCCAAGGAAAGACAGGGACCTGGCCTTCCACAACCCCAACTTACGCCTGGCCTGGGCCAATCTTTCATCCCAGTTGACCCGGGCAGCCCCTTCTGTATCGAAGTGGACCCCAAGAATCTTGAGGGGACCGTCGCTGAGGGCCAGCCCCCCAGCCTTTCCAACTGCCGAAGTACTTGATGACCGACTTGCCAAGGTTCAGTGCTGCCCCGGATGCTTTACCGAACGCCTGTACCACGTCTAAGGCCTGACCGAGCGACTGGTCCGAGCATACAAACAGCGTGGTGTCGTCTGCATACTGGGCCAGCTTTACCACACTACCACCGCCCCCTGGGAGCGGAGACCATCTATACGCGTATGGGCCCTGATGGCTGCCGCTAGCGGCCCTATATAGAGCGCGTAGAGTAAAGGGGAGAGAGGACACCCCTGCCGTACCCCACTCGCCTGCGGTACTAAATCACTGAGGTGGCCGTTGATTGGAAACACGGCTCCCCACCTCAGTATATAACACCTCATAACACCGCAATCTCATGAAATTGGGCCCGAAGCCTAGCTTCGTCAACACTCTCCCAAGGAATCGGTGGTCTACTCGGTCAAAAGCCTTCTCCTGATCTAAACTTACCAGCGCCAGAGGGACATTCCTGTCCTCGACTCAGGAGATGGCGTCCATGATCAGGTGGAGGTTCCAGGTTGCCGATCTCCCTGGGACCCCGCAGGTCTGGTCGCTGTGCACCAGGAGTGACATGGTCTTTTTCGGGCGTTCTGTCAGGACCTTGGCGAAGATCTTAAGATCAACGCACAGCATGGTCAGGGGTCTCCAATTGGCGAGATCCGTAGGATCTCCCTTTTTAAACAAAAGCGAGAGAACCCCCGCACACATGCTGTCACTAAGATGGCCCTGCAGGTGCACGTCCTCAGCTATCTGCACCATCTCCGGCCTGAGAATGTCCCAAAATGTGGAATAAAATTCCACCGGGAGCCCATCTAGGCCGGGGACCTTATGCCGGTTCATCTTACTAAGTACTTCGGTCAACTCGGCTAGACTAAATGGGGCCTCTAGGCTGTCCCGGGTCGTGCTCGGAAGTCTAGCCTCTAAGTGGGCTAGAAACTGCTCCCCCATATCTAGATCAGATTTTTTTTTTTTTTTTTTTTTTTTTTTTTTCCTTTATTTCAATCATCAAAACATTACAAATAAAACATTCACTTAATAACATCAAACAGTTTCCACAACACAAACTCGGTAAACAACAGTATCATAAAAATACTACTTTATACTAAAAATTTACAAATAGCATAAAAACACACATGTTGCCCACCAAGTTTAAAACACAAACATTTATGTGGGGAAACATAAGACACGGCGGGGAGGAAAGCCTGGACCGGTACGCCCGAAGGAAAGCCCACCCCGCCTGCAAAAGGGCGAGCACCCCTCAGGCCCCCGGACCCGAGCCTCCCGTCCCCACCGTGAAATTCGCCTCCCGGCCTCTATATGTCGCCTGCCGTGCCTGGGAAAAATAAACAAAAAACACAATAATTAAAACCTAATAAAATCCATTATAACAAAGATGGCTGACCCCCCCCCGCCCCACCCCCCCAAGCGTGCTCGTCCCCCACATCCTCGCCGTGTGCCCTCGGGGTGCTCTGCCTGTCTGCCTCCTCCCGGAAGGGAGGGGGAAGGTCATCGACTATATACAGGCTGAGCTCCTCCCAAGGGTTCACCGGCGGTGGGGGTACCAGGGGGGCAGCCAAGGGGGGGGCCAGAACGGGCGCCGCTCCACCAGGGGGGCCCGCCTTCTTCTTGTTGTCGTCCTTCTTCTTTTCCCGGTCCCTTTTCCATTTCCCTTGGACCGGGAAGACAGTAGGGGATGCCTCAGCTGGAGGGGTGAAGGTCCCAGCCCTGGCTTTCAGGGGGGGAAGCCCCGCCGCGTGCGCTCAACCTCTCCACAATGTTCTTGTCATCCTCTCCTCTGCGCACCTCCCGTCTAAGGACCAGCGCCTCTCTCCGCTGATCCATCGGCAGGGGGGCGTCCCTCACCGCAGTCTCTCCCCTGCCACCGGCGAGCACCCTGGCATATGTCCCCACCCGTCCGGGGCAGGAGCGTGCCACATGATCCTCCCCACCGCATCCATGACAGCGGCGGGGATTTCGGCAATCCCTGGCCAGATGGCCGGCCTCAAGACAGTTGTTACACTTGACATCTTGGCACCCCTCCACGCTATGTCCATGTCTTCGGCATCCCCTACAGAAGGCGGGCTGCCCCCTGTAAAAAAGGTAACCGTTATTATTTTCTATGGAAAAATAGGCCGGGGGGTGAACATACCCCCCGACCCCGTCACCCTTTTTCAGTTTTACCATATACTGGCGGCGCCCGTTCCAAATCCCCAACTCGTCTCGGACCATCCTGTCCCCCGGCAGCACCTCCATAAAGGCCTCCAGAAACCTGCGGACGGAGACGGCGGAAACGTGAGGATTAAACACGTGGATGGTGACCATCCGCCGGTCGCCATCCCACAAGGGTTCTACCAAGAAATTGGCTCCCAGCGGATGGCCCCTCATCCTATCCTCCTGCTCCAGGGCCCCTCTATACAGCCCCTCGCTGGCAAATGTTACATCGAAAAATTTCTGCGCCCCATTCCTCTGGGCGCAGATCAGGTCCTCGGTCCTCAGCCCCAGCAAGCCAAAGAGGACTTCCCGGATGAAAGGGACCCGCTCAGGAAACATGGTCCCGTCCTCCGGGTTCCTCCAGCGGTACCGGGCAGTATTGAGGAGACCACCGCCTCCCCTCAGCCCGGATCCCACCGGAGGAGTCCCCTCCGCCGCCGAGGCCCCGTCCCGAGGAACTCCTCCCTGCGCCAACCGAGGAAGAGGGGGTGCAGACCGCCGGAGGGGCTGATCGGTCCCGGTAGGGACCCCGGAGCCCGCCGCTCCATCCGCCGCTGGTAGGGCCACGCTGCCGATGATCTTCATGGCCCGAGACGAATTGGGCTAAAACTTCTAATATAAAAAACAAATAAACAAAAAAAACAGAGAGCAAGGGTTCACATGGACAAGCCACCAGCCGCTGCACCTCAGATCCCCCTTGCTCTCTCTAAACTAAAAGCCCAGGCACGACGGCGATCTCCCAAAATAAAAAAAAAAACAAGCTGCAGTCTGCTCCACCAGCAAAGCTGATAAGAACAGATTTTTTTTTTTTTTTTTTTTTTTTTTTTGAATATTTATTCAATACATAACATTTAAAACAATGCCGTGGGTTTTTTGTTCTTAAAAGTCCATTTAAAAAACCCACTAAAAAAAAAACACACAAACATACAACACATTAAAACAAATGGAGGGAAGTGCAGGCATGGGCCCCGCGTCCCGGCCATCTGCTCTCCACCGCGCCTGGGCAAAAGAACAAAGAAATAAAAGGTTAAAAACCCTCTTTCTCTCCGACAGATATAAATACTAAAAACAGATAAAAAAGGGTAGGATGGAGCTATGCCACCTGGAAAAACCATGAAAAACTGGACGGTGAGGTTACAGCTCGAAGAGGCCCTTCCACCTCTCCTTCGCCGCATGGTACCCCCACCGTATGACATCCAACTCCATCCTAAAACGTAAGTCAGCACAGATCTTTTTGTACAAACCCAAAACACTCAGGGCTG
>JAVGWO010000486.1:0-10044 GCA_034509495.1 Acestrorhynchus altus | reverse complement strand
TATATATATATATATATATATATATATATATATATATAAATATATAAATATATATTGTCATCATAAGCCATATATATTACATATTATATATTTTCACAAACCTCTTTTCATCATTCACGTGACAACACTGAAAAGAGTTATTGAATATCTTCACCCTGGATAGAGGTTTGCTACATTTTTTTTTTTTCAACAACCTTAAACAGCTTTTATTTGGACAAAAGTCCAAAGCACATAGAAAAAGTTTCAGGAATACTTGTGAACACATGGACAGGGCCCCAGAGTGCTGTATTAAAACATATTAATGGGAAGCTTTCTGGGAGGGAAAAATTTGGTGGGAAAGGGTAGCCTTCAGCATACTGTCAACAAAAGTTGATTTAGGAACTTGGGAGAGCTTCACAAGGAGTAGACTGAGGCTGGTATCAGTGCATTAAGAGCCACGACACAGATGTCTACATAGATGTCTCCAGGAAAAGAGCTACAACTGCAGCATTTCTAATATCAAGCCACTCCTGAACCAGAGACAGAAGCATGTTTCCTTAGCTCAAAGGAAAAAGAACTGGACTGTTGGTCAGTGCGCCAAACTGATGAGATGAAAGTAAATTTTGCACTTCATTTGAGTCTGGAGGAACAGTGGAGAGGCACAGAATCCAAGATGTGTGAAGTTCAGTGTGACGTTTCCTCAGTCTGTGATGGTTTAGGGTTCCATGTCATTGGCTGGTGTTTTATCAGGTCCAGACTCAACACAAAGTCTACCAGGACATTTCATTCTTCATTCTTCATTCTTCCATCTGCTGACAGGCTTTAAGAACATGCTAATTTCCTTTTCCAGCAGGACTCAGCACGTGCTCACAGTGCCCAAAATACTGACAAATGGTTTGCTGGCCATGATATTACTGTGACACATAAGCCAGCCTGCTCTGAAGCCCATTGAGAATCTATAGGTAATTGCAAAGAGGAAAATGAGAAACACCAGATTCAGCATCTCAGTTGTGCCACAAGCATAGCTTACAGTAATAAAGGTATTCATGATATAGGAGCCCCAACCAAGTACTGAGTGTCTGCATAAACATAATTGTTGGATATTTTGTATTGTACAGAACACTAAACAAAAATGATGTCCATAGCAGTGTTTCATGGAACACTGCCCTCCAAAAAAAAAAGAAAATATCTGGACATTTGTCCATGTGGTAAATCAAAAGAGAATGTGGGCCATGAAGCCAGACAATGACCCTAAACACACACATCATTCTATTAAAGAATGGTTAAAGAAGAATAAAGTTAATGTGAAGTTAATCAAAGTAAAGTTGTTAGCTGACCTGACTTAATTCAATAGAATATTGTTGACCTGAAGCAAGCAGTTCATGGATCATCCTGGATACTATAAGCAAGTGTGTGTGTGTGTGTGTGTGTGTGTGTGTGTGTGTGTGTGTGTGTGTGTGTGTGTGTGTGTGTGTGTGTGTGAATAGTTTCTGACACCGCTCAACTAAAATTCTGGACCATACTGGGATTTCAATGGGATTTTGATCAGTACCGAACTCTCCACTGCTTTGTTTACATCTATTTCTTGGTGCTTTTTGAAGTATACTTGAGGTCACTGTCCTGCTGAAAGTCACATGACCTAGGACGCAAACCCAGATTTTTGACACTGGGCCCTACACTGTGACCTGAAATTCACTGGTAATCTTCAGCTTTCATGATGCCTTACACACAGTCACGGCACCCAGTGCCGGAGGCAGCAAAACCCAAAACATCTTTGAATCTCCACCTCATTTGACTGTAGATACTGTGTTCTTTTCTGTTTCTGTTTTCTTGATCTACCTGGTCAAATCTTGACCTCCATATTTCTCCTGAGCCACTATTTCTTACAATATCTGTTCACTCACATATCCTAACCTCGTTAGAAGAGGGTAGAATCCGGAGATTCCTGAAGTTTAGATGCTGTTGAAAACAAATGTCAAATCAGGGAGACTAACAAGATTCAGTATAATTATAAACCCTTAATGAGTTAAATACTCTTGAAAGAGATGGGTCTTCAGTCTGTGTTTGAAGACAGCAAGGGGTTGTTTGTTCCACCAGAACAGAAAGGATGCTTGTCTTTCTTGTGGCATGAGGGATGGTGGGTCAGGTCGAGCTGTACTTAATGCTCAGTGGGCTCTTGATACAGATCGAGTTTTGACCTCTGCCATCATGTACAAAAGTACTGGTCCATTGTTGGCTTTGTAGGTCAGCATTTAGGTTTTGAATCAAGGTTTGAAGATTAATTACATTTTACACAACACTTGGCTTCTTTCTCATAGCTTTTCCTGCCTTGTGGGCATCCTTTACCTTTGTTTTGTTTAGACAGTTGCTTTGAAAAGGGTTGCTGGGTTTAAGTTCTGGATTTAAATAGTCAGAGATTATATAAAGCTATTTAAAGCTATTCACAGCATTGTGAGATACTACTTAACCTTTAAAATCCTTTGTGAAACATTTTAATGGTTTGATGTACTTTATTTGCCTGAACATTAAAAAGACTGACATTTGTCTTAATTTGAGAAGAAGTTTGATATTTGTTTGAATTTGGCCATGTTTTGATCAAACAAATTGATCAATTTTTTTGTGCCTACAATTGTATGTGTTTTTTTGGCTGAAAATAGCACATTATATCTCAGAAATCCTGTTGGAAACTGATCATTCAGAGTGTGTTTAAACTGAATATACAATAATCATGATGAAGCATTTAGACTGCATGGCTATTAACAATATTGTTCAATAAGTTATTCAATAAGTAAAAAACGAAACAAAAAAATCTTAAATGTTCTTTATTATTTTTGTTATTTTGTCTGCATGCAGATTGAGTATGTACACAGAGGAGTACTCATGCACTGGAAGGCTCCTTTGAAATTTAATTTAGTTGGAAATTAGTGAATTTTAGCAAATTTTAGCAAATGTTTTAATTTTTATCACTCGTGTTGTTCTATCATGGTCCCTTTCCTTAAGTATTGTTTTGAACTCAGAGGTATGTCTTACATAAATATACCATCAAAGGTACAATATTGCACTTCTGATATATAATCGTACCAGTACAAAAAACATGGCCACAGAAAATGATTTGGACTGAAAGGTACTGAATAAGTTACAGTGACAGTAATAAGGTACAGCTCCATCAACAAGCTTTGTACTTCATTTTTGTAGTCTGTAAGTACTGGTTTCCAAAGTGTCCAAATCAGGAATTCAGATGGAACATCTTCAAATTCAATAAAAATAAACAATCCTTTGTTCTGTGTGTGAGTGCTGGCTTAAACAATGCTACCAAAGCTCTCTTGGAAGAAGGACACTATTGCTGTTCCAATTGCTGGGTTCTCTGATGTAACTGTTCAGATAGGTTATACCTGTTTGATCACTGGTTAGTCCACTAGATGGAGGCATTGTCTTTAAGTTGGTAAGGAGCTCAGTGAGAGGAGAGACAGTATAGACTTCCATTTACAGAGCTGCTTTACATACATTTTAAATAATAAAAGACATTAAAAAAAAAAAAAAAAACCTTCAAGGAATTTGAGTCTTTATCCTGGGTTTGAAAAGTATCCAACTCTGAATCCCTTGAGATGAGAGATGAGTTCCAAGACAAAAGGCTGCTGGAGGTTTCTTCTTTCTTGGAAGAGACAAAAAGCCTGTACAGTGATCATCACCACAAACGACAGTGAAATAACAAGAAATCTGTGTGTGTTGTATTATATGAAACAGTAATGTAGGTATCCATACAACCTTCAAAGCTCCTGTATCTCTGAGCAATTATGGGTAACTTCGTGGGTAACCAATATTTTTCTAAGAATGGTCTTAACTCACCAACCCCTCTTAAGAAGAAATTTATTCTTAACACCTACTTACGTGTTTTTCACAAAGGATCTTACATTCACCAGTGTTTTCTTATTTGGGATTTGACTTTTTGTTTGAACTTCTGTAAATCACAACTTTTTAGGAAGATACTGTTAAAAAAATGCCACATTAATTTAATTTTATTAGAAATGTCTTCTTAGGAATGCTCAAAATGGTATGGATGAAGGAAAACCACCAGTCATAAAATAGATATCATTACATAAAAAATAAAACAATGGAAAAATTAAATATTAACTATAGAAAAATAAAATATTAACATGCAAAGCCCCACAAAAAGAGGTGTATTTGTGGACACTACAGCTGACAGAGCCTAACTTCTAACTGAAATTCTGTACTCACAATAGAACATCAACCGTACAAAGCATGACAGTAAAGTGACTAATAAATGGATGAGATATTTCTGGTATCAGACTGAGTACAGCCCTACCAGACACCACAGTGCCAGCTATGACTCTGGACTAAAAATTCCTTTAAATCAAAAATGTACGTTGTGTTTTGTGTTTTGTGCTGAGAAATGAGACTACACTGAAGTGGTAGAATATTTCTCCCAACAAAGTGAAGAACAGTTATTAAATGAAAGCAAAATCAAGTTAGACACTTATGTCACATCGTTATGGTTGCAGTTATGGTTCTACACACAAAAGTGCATGTGTTTCACAGAGCGAGACAGTTACACGCAGTGCCGGATTGGCAACTTATTTCAGCCCTGCGTGCAGCCCACAAATGTTCAAACAACTTTTGGGTACACCCAAATCTTGTGAACATCACATCCAGCATTGCTTCATAAGAGGCTTCAAAAGGCTCTTCCTCCTGTTGCTGTAATTAGACAATACACTAGGATCAAGATTTTTTTTTTTCACATAGCACAGGCTGAGGGACAATGTTATAATTCTTTAAATAGGTTTGATTATAACTTCTTTAACTCGTTTTGAAGCTGTACATTGTGCACTGAATTTGTTGTCTAATATGTTGACATTGAAAAATCCATAATATTGCTGTTGAAAGCAATGCAGATGCTCTTTACCAATGAAATGAAACACACACACACACACACACACACACACACACACACACACACACACATCCCAAAGGTTGGATGGGGCTCCACAGTCACACACTCCACTCGTTACACCACAGTCCAATGCTGGGGGAGTTTATACCCCTCGAGCTGACACTTGGCATGGGACATGGTGCACATGTGTGGCTTCCCCAGAAGATCTCGTTCTATTGACAGTGCTTCTCTGTGGGGATTGAATACCTCAGTACCTTTGGATATTTTCCACTTTTGGAAATGAAGGTTTCTACAATACTTGTCAGTTCTTTATTGTGGCCACAGTGTTTTTATCAGCTTGTTTAATTTGATTAGCAATGCTGTCCTATTCAGATATGATTGGGACTTTCTGACAGAGCTGCTTTTGGCCAAATATACTTTAAGAGTAGCTCATTTCTGACAGTGCTCACTGGTTATCATTGTTCATACATCATAAAAGCAAGCAGTGAGGTGTCTAAAGCATCTGTGACCTTTAGATGACTGTAGAATCTTTTAAACGGACTTCCTGGCCTGAATTAGCCTTATTACGTTATCCGTTGTGTTATTCAGTATTCTACAGATTGTCTTTGTTGCAATTTTATACTGTTTTCATGTTTTTATTCATCAGTGTTCTCTCATTACAATACCCAGCATGCCCTGAGCAAATATGTCCTAAAACCACTGGGAAGCCCTGCGGTGCTCAACCCATCCTGACTACTGGCCGCATCTCTGACCATCTGAGCCAAGCTTGCATTAGCATTTCAATCAGCATGCCCTAACATCCACCCTGAAGCAGTTGTAATTTTTCAACCTGCAACCAAAATACACTATATGGACTCGTGCATTATTAAAATCAAGGACATTAAAGTCTCTTTTGTCCAAGAAAAGCTTTGTACTCAATTGTGGAGCATTGCTGTGAGGATTTCATTGATTGCATGCAGCAAAAAGATTTTTAGTAAGAAGAGAATGTTGGATGAGCACCACCCCACCTCATCCCCAACTGCCCAAATCAATTCCAAAAGTATTGGATGGAGACCTCACATCCCACCGAACACATTTCCATTGCTCCACAGCTCTTTATACCCCTCTAGCCCATGTCTGGCATTAGGCATGGTGCCAACAGGTTCATGCTTATCTGCTCCATAAAGTCATTTTCTATTGGCAGTACTTCTCTAGCAGGACTAAACAAGCTGTCAGCAATGGTTGTCAGTAAGGGGTGCAACTTCAAGTAGATAAATGCATTCATTAGAAGGGGTGTCCACAAACATATGGACATATAGTGTATTTTAGTGTATGCCATCTCAAAAAGACATTGATGTTGAGAGAGAGAGTATGTTGGCCACTGTAAAGCATCCTGTGATTGGGATGACACTGTGACCGTGGTCATAGTGGTAATAGAGTGCTGCTCAAGCAGGCCTGTGTTTAGTCTGTGCTGAGCAGCTGTATCTACAGAAGAGCAGCTCTTCACACTTCTGCCACTTCTGAGTCGTGGAGAACATGGCGGCATGCAACTTGGAAGATAAACTGTGCATTAGCCCAGCACACACACAGCTGCTGCCAACACCAGGCACTGTGTGTGTGTGTGTGTGTGTGTGTGTGCTGCAGAGGGCATGTGAGGAGAGAATAACTCGGCCTGTCTGTGCTCAGTGGGTCACTCTGAGGACGACAACTCCCTCTCTCTCCCTCCCTCTGTCTGTTCCTCCCACTCTGGATCATATCCCCTCCCTCCCTCTCTCCCTTTCGCCCTCTTTTAACTCCACCCACAGTGTGAGTGTTGTGCTTGGCCTCCTCTCCCCTCCAAGCCTGCAAACCCAATGTGTTTCTCCCTCCTCTCTCACTTTGCTCGTTCTTTCTCTTTTATTTTCTCTCACACACTTCCCTCACTTCCATTTCTCTCTCTGTTCTTTCACACTTGTGTTCTCACCTTTTCTTTCTCTCTCACCTTTTCTCTACCTCGCTCTATCGCTTTCTTGCTTCTCTCACACTTTTTTCTTACTCATGTGTTCTAACTTATCTCACTGTCACGCTCAGCCTTGTCTCACTCTTTCTCCTGCACTTACCACATTCTTTCTTTTGCGCATCTCATTCTGTCTTTTCCTTAATGCCGTCTCACTTTCTCACTTCTCTCACTCCCTTTCTGACATGTTCTAATCATTCTTACTCATCTCTCACTTTCATTCTCACTCTTCTCACTTTTCTCATTTTCTCACTTTTCACTCCTGTTTTCTCACTCTTTTACTCATTCACTTCTCCCAATCTCTGTCTCAGTTCTCTTTCACCTCTCTAACTTCTCTCACCCTGTTTTTCATGTTATTTCTGACTCCTATTCTCTCTCCCTGTTCTCTAACGCTCTTACTCCTTTTTTCTCTTTGTTCTGACTTTTCTCACTCGTTCCTTTATCTGCTCTCTCTCACTTCTCTCACTGTTTTCTAACTCCTCTACTTCTCTCTGACACACATCTCTCCATTCTCTTCACTCTGTCTTTCTTTTCTCTCTCTCTCTCTCTCTCTCTCTCACACACACACACACACACACACACACTGCTAAACATATATAAAAAATTGAATACCTGCATTAAGTCTCCTCATTCTGAATTGCCTGAATTAGTTGAAATGTCATATTTGCACAACTCCCACTGCTTATCATACCTCTCTCATTAGATGGTAATATTGTATTAAAGATGAACAAACCTACAGACAAAATGCTGAATCAAGTGTCTGATGAATTAAGCATATAGTGAGCATTATGATAATTAGAGTGGTATACACTGATCAGCCATAACATTCGTACAGTTAAGTAGGTCCCCTTGTGCTTCCACAACAGATCTAACTATTTGAGGCACGGACTCCACAAGACCTCTGAAGGTATCCTGCCACCAAGATATTAACAGCAGATCCTTTTAGTCTGTGAGGTGGGCCTTCACAAGCATCAATGAGCCTTAGATAGATAGATAACTTTATTAATCCCAGAGGGAAAGTCACATGACACTGTCACCAGTTCACTGGTTGTCTTTTCTTGAAGAGCTTTTGGTAGGTACTGACCACTGCATACTAGACCTGCCTGATGCTTTACCCATGTTAGTGTCTCTCAGATTTAGAGTCTGTCACTTTAAAAGTCCTCTGATATCTGACTGAGGCCCAAATGAAACTGAATAATGATTTCAGGTGAGATTTCATATCTCAGCCACTGGTTCCCATGGCAACTTTGGCATTCCACACCTTATCGGTTTACCAGATCATTTCCATACCTCTGCCTACACACACAACCACACACATGCACAACCACTCACATATGCGTAAAACCATGCTTGTGCTCAGGGCCTTGACACTGTAAGCAGCCAAGTGGTATTAAACACGAACATGTAAGGCCATCTTAACTATTGAGTTTCATTAGGTGCTGTGCCTACTCATAACCAAATATATAATGCCAGATTAGGAGGGAACAGTGACAGAGTCCTCATTCCAGCCCTCTGTGTAGCATCTGTTTCTACCAAATCATCCAGCACATTTCAGGCACCAACAAAGATAGCACTGACTGAATCATATCTGATACCATTCGAAAAACAAGCTTGCATGTAGCTTTGCACACAGATAGAAGGAATATTGCTGGTTTATGCTTGAACAGTAACCAAAGAACTCAAATTGCTGAAAAGGTCTGGCAACAGGACAGTGAGAGAGCAGGTGGTGTGTAGCAGAGTGATTTAACTCAGATAAGCCATCAGGTTAGCTGTAGGTTAGCTGTAGAAGCATAAAAGCAAAGACAAGTGAGCAATCTATGTTTGCACACATATATACAGTAAACAGACAGAGCTTGTCTGGTCCCTGTAGAGAAGTATTGCCAATACAATAGGACTCTCTGGAGCAGATAACCTTGAACCTATTGGCACCATGCTTAATGCCAGACATGGGCTAGAGGGGTATAAAGCAATATAACTCTGTTTTATTTTATAGTTAATTATAGTGCTCCATCCAATACTTTTGGAATGGGTTGGGGAGTTCCAGATGGGGTGGGGTAACCTTCTGCTTTTTCACGATACATATATATATATATTTTTTTTTATTCTACTTTTATTTTATTTTATTTAAGATTAGTTTAATCTTTTATTTTTAATCGAATTTAATTGAACACTGTCAGCATTGCTTCCTTTATGTGAAAAAAAAAAATCAATCTAGTTTACATTATAAGTCCTTCAGTCTATGGACACAACTTTTTAGTGAATTCAACTACTTTAACATACACGCATTTCTGGCATCTCCAATAGAATTAGATTCTCTAGAGCATGGGTGTCAAACCGGGTCAGAAACAGTCCAGTGTGGCTGCAGGTTTTCATTTCAACCAAACAGGTCTTGTGATCAGTTGTTAGAAAATTGGCCGGTTGATTAAGTGAGGATGGAATCAGATGTTATTTAAATGAAAACCTGCAGCCACAAAGGCCCGTTTCTGATCTGGTCTGAGAACCCTGCTCTAGAGGAACTTCATGTACCTCAATGATCAGTGCAAATATATTCCAAAATTGGGAAATAATAACAGACACAGTAAGCATTTCACATTTTACTATGGTTAATGTTAGGGTAAGGGAAAGGTTAAGTGTAGGTTCAGGTTTTAAAATTACATTAGTTTTATTGTTCATATTCTCTGTTCTCTGTTCCCATGAGTTACCTGAGCATACAAACAATGACAAACTAACTAGTGGATAAATACAGTATGACTTGTGTGCAAATGAAAATAGATTTCTCATGTCAATTAAATCATTTTATGTCCCTCCTCCAGCAGAAATGGTGTGAGAAATAGGCTCATAGGTGGTCAAAGGAGTGAGTTTAAAATGCCAGGTGTGAACAGCTATGTTTGATTGGATGTCACAGGACGCAGGTTAGTGCCATGTGTATAATAAGACCTCATGATGATGGTAAAAGAAGTGTAAACGTGGTCTCTCATGGTGTACTGCATTGTTATGACTGGGCTTGTTGGAGGGCCCATCCTGGTTGATCTGAATACATTATGATGAGTGAATCTCTCGGTATTAGGTTTTGACCTGACTCAGAAAACAGTGCAACCTGCTAGTGTGGGTCTCTGCAGACTTGCTCCACTAAAACACACACACACACACACACACACACACACACACACACACACACACA
>JAVGWO010000485.1:0-10048 GCA_034509495.1 Acestrorhynchus altus | reverse complement strand
GAAGTCAAGGGTATTAAAAAGAATTTACCCTGCTTTTGTTGGAGTAAATCTGTGAACACGGTGGGGGCCAGTGGAGAAGTAGTCTATGAAACTTTTTCCAAACTTTACAATGTAAATGTCATGAACAATCATTTGAACACTCCTTTTTGATCCTTTTTCGATATCAGATGTGTGTTGAATCAATCTCCTGGCCAGAGATTTGATGTGTAAGTTACAGTGCACTACAGAAAGCACTTCGAAGGGCTTAACCCTTCAGTTACCTGATCTCTCCACGCAAATGGTGCATTTAGACTGCACACCACTGTATGTGCAATTACAGCCTTATGTGGGACAGACAGCTGTCCACCTTTTGGGAATAGAAAAAACCCCCCCAAAACAAACACGTACAATTTGTTGATTACATGAAGGAATCTGACATTCACTGTACATCTCATGTGCATGAAGGGCCAGATACAGACAGTGACAAAAGATTTTCAAATCTGACCCAGAACAGGAGACTTTGACTGTGACTTATTGGGATAAACAATTTGCTGCAGAATGAGTTAAATTGACTGAAACACAACAAATCTTGTTTGAAGTACCTGACAGCTATCCACACCTCTCATTGGGGCGAGCATGTCCTAAAGACGAGTGGAATAATGTGGGTCTAGTTCAAAGGACAGTGCAATTACTAAGTGATTCAGAAATCATGGTAACAATACCTCAATCTTCAGAACTCTTGTTAGAAACAGAGTAAAAAGTTGTACCTTCTTCATTGTGGGCAGAAGGGAAGTATGATGTGGGATTGAATAAGGGATGTGCTCCAGTGAGCAAAACACCAAATACCTGCTAAAACCAGAGGCATTGGGAGGAATTACTCCAGTATTCAGCTCATTGTTGGCTGCAGGGGTAATAGTAGAATGCCCAGGTTCTCCAGTTTGAGATTTTCCTGGTTAAAAAGCGAGGTGTAACAAAAATAAAACAATTATTGTCATTTTTGGGTACTTGCTCCTATTGTCGCAGCTTCCTGCCAAATTATTCAGAAATGGGCCACTACGAGCAATTATACCCATCAAACTGGGTTCACAAACCCCATTAAAATGGACAGAAATAGTGTCCACTGCTTTTGAGCAGCTAAAACGTCAATTATAGCAAACACCTGCACTTGGTATAACTAAACCTGATCAACCATACATGCAGATGATAGATGAAAAAGGGGGAAACATGACCTCTGTTCTGTGTCAAACACATGGAGATCAACTGCATCCTGTGGCCTAATGTTCTAGTAAGGTAGATAATGTGGCCCAAGGCCTGCCATTGTGCTTGAGAGCAGTAGCAGCAGCTGAAAGGGCTGTGTTGGCCTTGCGAGACATTGTGGCATACTCTGCACCCACTCGTTTGGTACCTCATGCAGTATAGAACATGTTGTGAGATCAAACGACCTTACATCTCTCTGCACAGGGTGTGTTTTTGTCATTGCTTTTTTTTCTGTAATAACACAGTAAATACATGAGAAAGTCACATAACATATGATATCTTTATGGAAGGCCTTTGGCTTCTTAAATATGTAATTACTTGATGTGCTCACAATATCAGAAGTTTAATATCTTGATGAAAGTGACCAAGTTGTTATTAAAAATGGCTAAACTTTTTTTTTTATTGTTGGATGTGGACACTTGAAACTGAAATTATATTGGATTTTAATAAGAGGAGCTTCTATAAATTTTGTAAAATTATGATTTTTTTCACAATGAATTACTCGCAGATGCTTCACTGCACCAAAACGGACTAGTTCTAACAAAAAGTTCTATCAAAGTCTTGTTAGAAAGGGTAGGTTTTGCGGTTTTGTGACAGTAGATAAGCATGGGGTGGTACATGATTTTGGGGCTATCTGCAGATACAGAAAGTGTGTAAACAGCTCTAGCAAGCGTATCAAACACCACAACCTCATTGCGGACTTGCTAGAAGCACTCACACTACCAAAACAGCTGGCAATCTGTGAGTGTGCAGCTCAGATTCCTAAAACTGACCTTGTTAGCATAGGTAATGTGCGAGCTGATGTAGCAGCCAAGTTGACAGACTAAAACAGCCACAGCCACAACACAGATGATACAACTTTCAGTTTCACAGCCCCCAGAAGCATCTCTGCAGGAAATGCAGACTGCAGCTAGAAAGCCCAATGGATGGAAGATCATTGCACACAGGTGAACGGCATGTGGATGAATACACCTTCATGTCATCTTCTATGCCTGCCTTCATGCTGGGCTGTATTAAACTGACCCACAGCCGTTCACATATGTCCAAAGGGGGGATTGTGGAGAGTATTAGACGACACTGGGACGCTAAAGCCTAACTCAGCTTACCCAAGAATTTTGTTCAAATTGTCTGACGTGTGCATTGAACAGCACCAAAGGGGGAGAAAAGCAAAGTTCCTGAACATCAGGGGAACCCTCCAGCTACTGAGCCTTTTCAACATTGGCGATTTTGTGGAACTAACACTTGCTGAAGAAAAAAATACTTGCTTGTTTGTGTTTGTATGTTTTTCTAAATATTGTGATTTTCCACACAGGTAAACAGGACACACAAGCAGTAGTCAAGGCTCTACTAATGGAAATCATTCCTAGGTGGGGTCTGTCACAACGAATCTCTGGTGATAATGGTACTCTATTCATACACTCAGCACTGAAAACCCTTAGTCAGTCTTTAGGCATTGACTTGAGAAAACACTGTAGCTACCATCCTGCTAGTGCGGGAGCAGTAGAATGCAGAAATCAAACCATCAAATCTGGTTTGGCCAAAATGATGCAAGACACAGGTCTGTCTTGGCCCAAGGTCCTTCATCTGGTACTATGGCAAATTAGAACTAGACCATAGGCACAAACAGGCTGTAGTGCAGATGAGATTGTGTTTGGCAGACCTCCCAACACAGGTATTGGAGCAGTACTGTGTAGTACTTGTCTAAGCAGGTGACAGCAGTTCTACCCTCTCCAGCCCAGGCGGCCCAGCATTTCTTCCAACCGAAATAAATGACACCACGTCAGGAGGAGAGGACCATTCCAGATCCTGCTGGTCACACAGACGGCTGTGAAGGTTGAGGGATGTGCAACGTGGATCCACCATACTCAGAAGAGCCTTGGGGAGTGACAGCACCTCAGTGATTTGAGGTTTCGTATGAAGTGGGACGAGTGCTGATTGGGCGTCCCCGCACTCTGAGCACCGAGACGTCAAGAAAAACTTAGAATCACTCATGCTGCACCCCCTGCATCATGAGCCTGAAGATAATGATATTGAATCATGGGGGTTGGAGTTTTGTGTCTCCTAGTCACCCTAATGGGACTGATAGTACTGATATGCAAAGGGAATGATAGTGAAGTAACTCATCACCATGAGCCTCAAAAAAATGTCTTCTGGCAGTTTTTTTTTTATTTTGACTTATTTTCTCTAGTTTTAAGGAACTTCTCTTTGTTTTTACTGTATCTCAGGTGATGCTTGTGTGATGTGACTGTTTTCTTTTTTGTAAGATTCATTTCTGAAAGATTGTTTATGGAAAGAATTGATTAAGAATCAAAGGGGGGAAATGTATGGAATTCTTATTATAATGAGTGATTCTTAATGTAGAATGATGGATAAAATTAAGTGTAATCATGTGCTCTCTGGCTGATCACTCCAAGGTCAGGCTTCGGGCTCACTGACTCCATTTGCAAGGATAGTTTTGTCTCTTCTACATGTTTTCGGTTCCCAATTCTAGTTTTGCTTACACTTTTGTAAGAAAACAGATAAGAACATTGCATGCAAACCTACACGTGAACAGTGCGTGCAAACCCACTGGTTCACACATGACCTAGGGCATGGACTTTCTGTTCATGTCAATAAAAGCTGTATGTTTCTTTGTGTTTTTTTGCGAGTCTCTGGTCAACTTGAACAAGTTATTTGCCTTCTCATTCTTATTCTAGAATTCCACCACACCTGCATGTGCTCTGGACGCAGCTGGAGGGAGGAGGAGGCAGCAAACACACAATTCCATTCTGTACAACTGTCTAATAAAAACAATTTTTTTTAATCATTTCTGTTTTATTTTTCGGAGGCATTGTATCGCTGTTATAACTAGCAGTTGTTTTGACATTAAGACTGTACACATTTCCACTTCAAGACAGCATGAGTAATGTCGTGTGAACTAGACAGAAAAAGCAGAAGGTGTATTTGAGGGCTGCCAGGAATAAAAGTCCTCCCTCTCCTCTTCTCCCCCATGCACAGATGAGACTGTGTGACACTTTTAACATCTGCATGTTCTCTGCTTCTAACATTTCTGCAATTTATTGTCGCTGTCGCAGTCAGTGTAAACAGATTTTAAGTGTAAAGAACAACTGTCACAGTCACACTGTGTAACAAATTAAACAGCAAAAACGAAAAACGAGATTGAATGTTAAACGTTGATATATAACTGAAGAAAATGCTCAGATGATCTGCAAAATGAAAGCAGGTTAACAGCAGCCTCTGTTGTCCGGAACTTCTTAATTTTAATTGGAAGTCAGTGTAAACAGATTTTAATCCAAGTCATTTTGAGCATTTCTGTTGGTCCATTCTTCATCAATCTGACACAGTGTAAAGAACAACTGTCACATTCACACTGTGTAAAAAGTTAAACAGCAAAAATGGAGACAGAATGTTAAACATTGATATATAACTTAAGAAAATGACAATCTCAGAGTGGTATAGCGATCTAAAGCTCTAGCAATATGATCTGAGAATTGCTTGCCAATGTGGCTTAATTTCTGCATATTTTAGTTTTCAAAATGTGAACAAAATCAATGAGTGGTTTGATGGTACAGATACAGTGTCATGTGACACTGATATAAAGATAGTATAATAATGAAATTACACCACTTTAACAAGCAGTTAACATAAAATTATTAAGAATATTCAGACACCTATTCAGATATAAATATCCTAAATAAATAAACATTAAATTCAGCATACTGGCTCATTCCTCTTAAAGGGCTCTCCTTGCTAAGAAAACATTACTGGGCAATGCTGTCAGCAAAATGATGATGGCCATGTTCATGTATTGATAAATCAATAATATAATCATTGCAACAGGTCTAGTTCTGAGTGTCCATTTCTCTGGAATAGAGAATTTCACTTCAGTCACATCTTTTGATATACAGTATTTTAATTCTAATTATTTATGTAGAACTTTGAAAAATCTGTTCCCCTTTAACAGAGCGGTGTGGCATTTTCAGACTACTCTCAATTTAACACAGTCAATCCTGTTTCTCCAGGATTTTGCTCCAACTCTCTGGGTGGCTCCTGCTGCGGCTGGACCTGCAATACCCACCTCTGCGTGAAACCCATTTAAAATAAGAGCCAATGGGCAGCTGTAGCATATAGTATAAGTGAAAAGGCACCACCTAGTGTTGAAATCTGGCAACTGACAACAGAAATTCCACCTCAAAGCCCAGTCTACACTGTTCCTCTTCTAACTTCCAGTATGCTATTGATCTTCTCATCTAACGCCTCTTAAGCTGACACAGTTGTTTAAGAGCAGGAAAAATACAGGATTCCAAATATAGTCCTGTTATGAAGTAAACAGTATGTATGGATTTACATGGTTATTTAATTCTAAGAGTTAACTAATAGTTAACTATTCTAATAGTAAGGATTGCATCAGCAGCAGTCTCTAATTAGAATATAGACACGTGGAAGCCAAACAGAATATCTCCTTTTACTCCCTGGTGATTAATCAGCTTTGAAATGTGCTCAGACATTCTGCAAAATGAAAGCAGGCTAACAGCAGCCTCTGTTTCTGTGCAGGGTCCTGTATCAGCGCAGTGTGTGGGAGGGTTTAGGTGTGTGTGACACAGAGTTCATTAAGATCCATTAAACTCCACCTCAGGACCAACGCACCAGAATTCTGTCCCCATCTTCTACAGAGAAGAACTGCAGTGGCTGCAGGTCATTATCAATTTCCACCTCTTTACCCTCAATCTGAGTAAAAAGAAAGGAAGAGAGAGAGACAGAGAGAGAGAGAGAGAGAGAGAGAGAGAGCTTTAGATTATTCTAATTAGGCTGTAGAACATAAAATAAACACTAATAATAAAAACAAGGTGAATATCCAGTATGTCTCATTCAGAAGTGATCTTAAAGGTAATGGGAGAAAAATGTCTTGTTTACAATACAATACTTCAACCTGCACCGTAGGAGTGAGTCAAAAATAAAGAATAGCATGGCTTGTGATTTTTAAAGGAAGACTACAATAGAACATTATTTATCTTGTAGTAGTTAAATAAAGTGATGCCAGCCATTAGAGGTGTAGTTTGTGTACTTCTAGTGCCGGTCCCAAGCCCGGATAAATGGTGAGGGTTGCGTCAGGAAGGGCATCCGGCGTAAAACTTGTGCCAAAACTATAATGCGGTTCATAAATATGACGATCCGCTGTGGCGACCCCTAAAGGGAGCAGCCGAAAGAAGATGATAATATGGACGTGATGAACTGTGGACCTTAAACACTGTTATGTCTTTAAAAGAAAATCCAGCCCAAACAATAAAGCAGGAAAAGGTTACATTTACATCCCCAACATGTACATTACTCAGCTAGTGAAAGCTTTATGAGGCCTATTTAAAGCTACACTGAGCTAAAATGCAACAGGTACTTCAGGAAAATAGAAACAAATCGGTACCAGACTGAGGTACTGCTTGGAGAAGGACAGCTGTGGGCATCCATGTTAGGCTTAAAGCTGACCCTGGCCTGGTGTTCTACTTACAGTGTTAAAGAAAATATGATAGTGAGTACAGTGCACGATATGTTAGTGTATGCTATTCTATGTGGCTCCTGTGTGCTGTTGTGATGGCACAAGCCAATCAATTCTGAGACAAAAGAAGAGGGTGGTAAATACGACGATAAGACCACATCTGACCATCCTTACACATCAAAGAACATAAAATATTCAATGCACTGCAAGGCACATTTAAACTGTCAACAGCACTCTACACCTGCAGAACTGCTACTAAAATCACTCACACAAGTGTG
The DNA here is from genome assembly GCA_034509495.1 of Acestrorhynchus altus. Classification (NCBI taxonomy): domain Eukaryota; kingdom Metazoa; phylum Chordata; class Actinopteri; order Characiformes; family Acestrorhynchidae; genus Acestrorhynchus; species Acestrorhynchus altus. Next base: position 3,043 of record JAVGWO010000485.1, on the reverse strand, counting down.
GTAAGGCTAAATGTAGATCCAGTGCGTTTACCTTGCAGCTGGTGTAGGATAGACGTAGCTCAGTGCCAGGCAGCTTCATCAGTCTGTACAGCAGCCCCTTCACTTTCTGAACCGTCATCGAACCTGCGACAATCACAAGAGGCAATAAATTCCAAGCTTTCCTTGGAATATCCTGTGAAGAATCTTAGGGCATGCACAGTCAGTGAGGGACAGAGAAAGAGTTGGTCTTTACCTGGAAGCTTCTTCTGTATGGGTTTCCTTTCTGTGTCCTCAGGGCACTCAAACGTTAAGGCTGAGGATGAACAGCAGTGAAAACAATGAAGAATATGATTAAGTGAGAAATTCTCAGAAAGGTGTGGAAATTTGCTATAAACTTCAAGGTTCATTACAGTCGAAAAAGACGTTTTTATTATCTCATTTGTCATGTTATGTAATATTTTGTGGTAAAGTACTGCATCACAAACCCTCATTGTTCCGACAGAATGAAATTTTATAAGTGTTTTGTAAAGTGTGGACTGTCACTAAAATGACCGGATTGCACTACAAAAGTACACACACTAACAGGGAATGCCAGTGCTACCCACTGATCAACAGCGTAACAGCATTTCAAACAACCTGTCCCAAAAGTCAAAATGACCTTGCTACCAGTATTAAAGTTATGTTTCCAAAATATACCAAAAAGATAATATTTACATTTTTAGTGGAGAGTCTCGTTAAATTCAGCTACTCACTCAACAACTGATCTTTCAGTGCGAATGGCTTCTGCTCCTTCAGCTCATGCTCCTCTGGTGCACCGTACTCTAATAAAGAACACCAGCAAGAGGTAATAAATAAAAGCCTAACACACACACACACACACACACACACACACACACACTCACTCACTCACTCACTCACTCACTCACTCACTCACTCACTCACTCACTCACTCACAAAAAGCTTAGCTTTTCAAGTAATTCAAGTAAATTATTTGAATTATTTAAGAGAGTGAAGCTGATTTGTTGATTCAGTGTAGATTCGAGTAAAATTCAACTTAATTGTTTGTAAGAATCAAATAAATTAATTGCTGGTCAAATGACTGATTCAGTGTAGATTCAAATACAATTAAATTCACTGACCTTCAAATATTCAAATCAAATTAGATTCGTAAGATTTAAGTTAATTAATTCACCAGTGCAGACAGTCAGTATAACAGTTGGAAGATCCAGATCGAGTAGCTGATTCAGTGTGTATTCAGGTCATTTTCATGAATCGATTAGTTGTAAGATTCAAGACAATTAGTTGTCGAATCACAAATTCATCCTAACATGTTTAGACTGAATTCTGTTCAGTTATTCTGCTACATTTCAATTCAAATACACTGAATGCACAACAATTATTGTTATGCTGTTGTGGAATATACATATGATATGACATGATATACACACATATACACATCTGTGAAGGAGGGGGGTTACATTTGAAAATATCTGAAGAATTTCTATTTTAGTCCAAATCTATAAATCCAAATAAGTGCAAACTTCATAACGAACCACATTCATGCCAGCATTTCAAAATCAATGCATTAACTCTCAGATCTGCACAGCATGATGCAATGATCCATTTTTACACTCCTACAAATAGCCAAGCGGGCTGCCTGAGGCAAAGCCAGACTGGTGACTCACTCTGAATCAGGGTAAGGTAGCGTGGGTGCTCCGCCAAGAACGCTGCACTGGGATGATTCTTTTCTGAGTCTCTGTGGCCTCCAGCCTGCAACCATGCTCGTCCAAACATCTTGCAGTAATCCAACTCAGCATCTTTCCTCTCGTCCTGCAGGACCTGAGAGAGAAAAGGATCAACACCACTTTATTATTTATCACAATGTTAACAGAAATGTTATTAGTTGTAGTGTAACGGTCTGTGTGTGTATTCATACTGACATCTCTCAGTGCAACAGCACATAGAACACATGGTATAAGAGCAACCGTGGACATGTGGTGAAGGTTGCTGGATGTAATACTGAACAAAATTGTACATGTGTGAGTTCCATACAAAAGCCTTAAAGCTGTTAGCAGGGACATTATGGATTTTCACGGTCCTGGAATTGCAGTGGATTTCATTAAGTAGTAGAATATTGTTATGGTCTAGTCCAGGGGTAAGCAACCCTGGTCCTGGAGTGTCACACTCCTGATAAATGAACAAGTACTTCTGATGTTGTGACCCTTTTGCATGTTACACTATATTGTCAGCTGGATACAGCTGGATAAGGATGGTGCGTCACTGCTGTGTGGCAGTTTGGATGGCAGAGTCAGCATTCTGCTGCTGGTCCACCCTGACTGCACGCCAGTTGTTTCTGTTCAGGGAAGTGTAGCAGCAGCAAAAGAGACCAAACTCTTACTGAACTGTGAGGCTGAAACTGAGATTTGAGTTGAACCATTACTTCTTTGTACCATTACAGTAGTTGGAGTTCAGATCTATACCCCAGCTCCATCATTATAAATGCTGCTCATTAATAAAACATAAATACATACACATACACGCACCTGACACCTGTTAACTATCTCCAGCTGGCTAATGCGTGCAATGAGAATCTGGTGGGTGGTTTCGCGATTCTTCTCCAGATCCATCAGGGGATTCCTCTTACAGGACAACTGCACCAAGGACTTCAGCTTCTCCAGCTCATTAATAACACCCCACTAGGAGGAAAAGACAAGAAATTAAAAGGAAATGAACTTGCTCTAAAATGTGTCTTAAGTAAATTGTTTTTAAGAGCTCTTACCTCAGTAATTTTATTGTCATCTAGCAAAAGAATCTTCAGGGCAGGGAACATTTCCGTCTTGTTTCCTACCCATCAAATTAAAGACATATTACTAGATATCAGCCTATTTTTTTTAGATTAGATTCTGTAAAATATACTACATTTCCAAATGTTTGTGGTCACCCATTTTAATGAAAACAATTAACTACTAATTTGCACCTGTTGTTGACACAGATGTGCAAATGCACACACACAACTTGTCTAGTCCCAGTAGAGAAGGACTGTGTTCTGTGGAGTGATGGTGTT
>JAVGWO010000484.1:0-10055 GCA_034509495.1 Acestrorhynchus altus | reverse complement strand
TGTTTAGTGTGTGTCTGTGTTGGGTTTATTCGGTTTGTTTAGTGTGTTAGTGCTGCACAATAAATACAATAATTCATCAAAACTACAATGTTTTAATGATAAATCTACATTTAAAACTCATCCCAATTTAATTTCAGAACAAGTTAAAATATCGTAAATCAGTAAATTAATATAAATACTTCATAACATTGATATTAATGAAAATGAACACACGGTTTCTAAAGCAGGACTCTTATTATCTCATTATCAGACAAAGATCCTTTATTTAGAGGTCCATTAAACGCATGCTTATATGTACATGAAGTGGTTTGAGGTCACTGTGTCAGTCCACGTCGTAAACCGGTCTTTAAGCATGAAGACTCTATGGGTGCAGTCCAATCACCCCAGTCGTTCCCCGTCAAATAGATAGTGAGATTCCAAACCATATGAAGTGAAGAGCTTCCGTTTGAAGGGAACTTCAGAGTGCAAAAAGAGGAGTGTCTTTAGCAAGACACAGGAAGCTGACGGTAAAGTTTACCCATCAGTCACCGCATGTCTTAGGGGTTAAACACGATGCACATGATGCTATTGCAAGGCATGCTGATAGAAGTTCCCTCAGTCAATATCACCTGATTAGCGTGTAACCCTAGTGAGTACAAGTCCACTGCTTAGGGACAAGAGGTGACAAAGGAGCAGCAGCAGAGCCATTCAGGAGCAGAATCATCTACAAACAAGTCTTTCCAGATCAGATCCATGGCTGTTCAGTGTCGTGACAGTATGCTGTTGTTCAAAAGCCGCCACATTATTGTTTTCCACAGTGAGCCGCAGCAAGACATCCTCTCTCGAACCATGTCTAGTCCTCACTGCTCCCACTGTCCCTGTATTCATCCCAGAGACTGAAGGAAATTCTTGATCAATTTTTCTATCCATGTTGTAAAAAATATAGAATTTTTCTCTTCCACAGAACAGCTGGGATCACAATCTGTCTACGTATGTGCCAATACCGGGCCAGTACGGACTACTGGCTACTCTTGATGGGCTGGCAGACAACTAAAGTGTCACAAGGTTGAGAATTTAACCCACAACCTGGTCAGTATCCCAGAGACCCACACTACACCCTTGTAATCCTCCACATATATCAAATGCTTGGTTTCAGAAGATCTTCTTTGTTATAACTTCTCCTCTCCAGGCTCCCTCCCCCTGCACTTGTGACGCCTGAAAGAATTCAGGTGCCTGAAGCTCATCCCACAACCTGAGCAATAATATGGTTTCTCTCCAGTGTGAATGCGCTGGTGTTCCAGGAGATGACCCTGCTGAGTGAAGCTCCTCCCACACTCAGAACACTGAAACGGTTTCTCTCCGGTGTGAATGTACTGATGTTTTTTAAGTGTACTTTCATCACTGAAACTCTTCCCGCAGTCTGAGCATTGATATGGTTTCTCTCCGGTGTGAATGCGCTGGTGTCTCTGGAGATGACTCTTCAGAGTAAAGCTCCGCCCACACTCTGAGCAGCAATGCGGTTTACCTGCGGTGTGAATGTGCAGGTGCTGCTGAAGGTAACTCTTTACAGTGAATCGCTTCCCGCACTCTGAGCACTGATACGGTTTCTCTTCTGCGTGAATGTTCTGGTGAGTTCTGAGGGTACTCCGCTGATGAAAACTCTTCCCACACTCTGAGCACTGAAAAGGTTTCACTCCTGTGTGGAGGAGCTGGTGTTTTCTGAGAGTATCTCGGATACGAAAACTCCTCCCACACTCTGAGCAGCAGTACGGCTTCTCTTCTGTGTGAATGCGTTCATGTTTTTTGAGATTGCTCTTTTCACTGCAGCTCTTTCCACAGATGGAACAGCTATAGGGGAGCTGACCTGAGTGAATGAGCTGGTGTGTTTGTAAGTAACTCTGTCGAATGAAACTCTTCCCGCATACTGAGCAGCGATACGGTTTCTCTCCTGTGTGAATGCGCTCGTGAATTTGTAAATAATTACGTCGAACAAAACGTTTCTCACATACTGAACACTGAAAAGGTTTCTTAGTTGTATAAAGGCCCTGGTTGTCTCTTAGATTAGTGTGAACTTGTTTGTGTTCTTCGAGATAACTCTGATGAGTAAAACTCTTCCCACACTCACAGTCGTAACATCTCTTTTTGTTTTTTGTTTTCTTTGTGGACCTTTCCTGAGGGGTGGAGCTTCTGCTGGATGCCATATTCTCAGCCTTAATCACCCCTGACTTCAAGAGCCTGACTGTCTTTGTGTTGGTAAATTTACAGAATGTAGACAATGGATACCATGAGCAAGAGGAGGCTTCAGGACCTCATTCTTTACTGGAGGAAAAAAAACATTTATTAAACAAACATTCTTTAGCATTTATGCCAACTAAGGTAGACATAGCTCTATGCAGGTATTCAGGTTTCTAGGAACAAAAGTAATCTGAGGTAAAATTAGCATCATCAACTCTGGTTACAGATCAGTAGCAGTGTAGTTACTGAAACCACATCCACACTATTATTATATGATTAGTATATAGTCTGTACCTTATAGTATTAGTGTACTAACCGTGTACTAAAAGTGTATTACGGGTGCCTGGACATTAAGGTTTCAGGTTTAAATCAGAATGCAGGAAATGTTCTTCATTTATTTTCAAACTGAGAATAGCCGTGATCCTGAGCAGCGAAGGACAGCCAGTATCAGGGTACAGAGCAATCGTCCCAGCATCAAATATATCATTCGTAAAAATGGGTCTGCAGGTTAATTTGCTGGAGTTTAACTGGAGTTTTTCCAGCCATGTTACATCTTTACATACTTACATCACATGCACCACCTCTGACGGAGGGTCTGGCGGTGAGCGCAGAGTCCTGTAGAAACACTGACTCGACTTCTGAAAGACATGAAAGAATTTGAAAGGATTTATTTAGCTAAGGAGTATACCATGTTCAGAGTGAAAAGTGAACGTGTGATAATCAGATCAGCTCTCAGCAGAGAACCCTAAAGCTTCTTCACTATCACTTTAATTCTGTGTTCAGCAAGGCTGCCAGGGATGATCAGAAAATAATTTTAATACTGTATCCTGTGATTATTATTATTCTTATTATTATTATTTTTATAACATTAAATAATTTTCTTCTCTCGGCTGCCGAGGGGATCATCTGCCTCCATCTTGCCCTATCCCCTGCCTCCTCCACTGTTAGACCCACCATCTCTATGTCCACCTTCACTACATCCATAAACCTTCTCTGAGGTCTTCCTCTTCTCCTTCTGCCCAGCAGCTCCTGCACCACCCTTACATACCTTTCAGTCACACCTGACTTCCTCATACAGTACCACAGTTCCTCTCTTGGCACCCTATCACATGCCTTCTCTAGATCCACAATGACACAATATAGCTCCTTCTGACCTTCTCTGTACTTCTCTACCAACATTCTCAAAATTGCATCTGTGGTTCTCTTTCTGGGCATGAAACCAAACTGCTGCTCACTGATCTGAACCTCTCGCCTTCATCAGCTTTATACCTCTGTAGTTCCTGCAGCTCTGCACATCACCCTTATTCTTAAAAACGGGGACAAGTACACTACTACTCCACTCATCAGGATTCTGTTAAACAACCTGGTCAAAAGGTCCACTGTCTTCTCTCCTAAACATCTCCATACCTCCACAGGTATGTCATCTGGACCAACTGCTCCTCTTCCTCTCTGTCATCATAAGCTCCTCCTGCTCTCCTTCAGCAGATCAGCTCCTCTTCCTCTCCATCATCAGATCAACTACTCTTCTTCTCCTCCAGCAGATCAGCTCCTCTTCTCCTCCTCCAACAGATCAGCTCCTCTTCCTCTCCATCATCAGATAAGCTCCTCTTCTCCTCCTTCAGCAGAGCAGCTCCTCTTTCTCTCTTCCAGAAGGTCAGCTCCTCTTCCCCTCCTCCAGCAGATCAGCTCCTCTTCTCCTCCTCAAACACATCAGCTCCTCTTCTCCTCATCCAGCATATCAGCTCCACTTCGTCTCCAGCAGATCAGTTCCTCTTCCTCTCCTCCAGCAGATCAGCTCCTCTTCATCTCCAGCAGATCAGTTCCTCTCCTCCAGCAGATCAGCTCCTCTTCCTCTCTTCCAGAGCAGCTCCTCATCTCCTCCTCCAGCAGATCAGCTCCTCTTCTCCTCCTCCAGCAGATCAGCTCCTCTTCCTCTCCATCATCAGATCAGCTCCTCTTCTTCTCCCCCAGCAGATCAGCTCCTCTTCTCCTCCTCCAGCAGATCAGCTTCACTTCGTCTCCAGCAGATCAGCCCGTCTTCCTCTCCATCATCAGATCAACTTCTCTTCTCCTCCTCCAGCAGATCAGTTCCTCTTCTCTCCTCCAGCAGATCAGCTCCTCTTCCTCTCCTCCAGCATATCAGCTCCTCTTCTTCTTCTTCTTCTTCTTCTCCAACAACACAGTAGAGGCTCGGAGGTGTGGTCTGTTGACCACAGCGGTTCTCCTGCTTCTTCTGCAGTGGAGAAACACACTCTTACAGTTAGTGCCCCCAGCTGGACAGAACAGACCAGGACGCTGTTTTAATGCACCCGTGTTCAGACAAGCCCCACCTCCTTTCCTGCGGTCGCTGATTGGCCAGAAGAGAAGTCCTGATGATCAACTGCAGTCTGTGGGTGTGGTCTCCTCGTCACACTCAGTGACGTAACGACAGTGAATCTGAACTGATCAGCAAATAAAAGGTATTTAATAAACCAATAAAGATGAAATAATAATAGTTTAACAATTAAAAATATATAACAATATAATAATAATGTAACTATGATAATGATAATAAAAATAACAACAACAATAATAATAGTAAGATTAATAATATATGATGATAACAACAACAACAACAACAATAATAATAATAATGTGGTAATAATATGATAATAACAACTATAGTAGTGGGATATAATAATATAATAATAATAATCATAATCATAATAATATGACAATAATAATGTGATAATGACAACAATAATAATAATAACAATAAAGTGATAATAAGATAATAATAGTTATAGTAGTGTGATAATAATAATACAACAATAATATTAATATATGGTAGTAATAATAATAATAACAAAAGTAATAATGCAATAATAATATATGATAATAATACTAATACTACTACTACTACTAATAATAATAATGCTATAATAACAAATGTAACAATGTAATGATAATAATAATAATAATAATAATAATAATAATAATGTGATATTAGTTATTATAATAGTCTTAGTTTTACTTTTAGTAACAGTTAGCTTTAGTAACAATTTTAGTTGCAGTTAGTTTTAGTAACAGTTAGTTTTAGTAACAGTTAGTTTTAGTAACAGTTTTAGTTGCAGTTAGTTTTAGTAACAGTTTTAGTTGCAGTTAGTTTTAGTAACAGTTAGTTTTAGTAACAGTTTTAGTTGCAGTTAGTTTTAGTAACAGTTAGTTTGTTACATTTAGTTTTAGTTGCAGTTAGTAAGAAATTTCCCTTAATTTTGCCAATGGATCAATAAAGTTCTATCCTATTCTCCTAAAAAATGCTGAGATATTGGTGCCGCATTCACAGTTCGTAGGATTAAAAAGAACACTGTAGGGGGACGAGCCTTCTCTTATAAAGCCCCCCAGCTCTGGAACAACGTCCCTGTTACTGTTCGAGACACACTCTCCATCTTTAAATCACGACTGAAAACCTTTCTCTTTATGCAGGCTTTTTATTAACACCTCTAGGGGGGTCACTAATTTTTCACCCTGTCTTAAAAATAAACTTTGACTTGAGTTCATTTTAGTTACAGCTAGATTTAGTGTTAGCATTAGTGTTAGTGTTAGAATTCGGGAAGCAGCCAAAACCTGGAATGTCTGATTAATATTTAAGTGCTGAGAAATCTGCACAGGATTTCTACACTTCTGTATTTTTATTATCAACATTTCATTTCCACAGTTAAAGAGCTGCGTTTATTGATCCTACATTAGCATTCAGACTCATTTCATATTGATTATTTCTGCCTTATTATAAAGTCAGGTGCAGACTGGTCCCATTAAACCAGTTAAACCAGTTCTCTCAGTGCTGCAGTGGGAGTTGGCTTTAATTAATGCAGAACCCGAAGGTAATAAATCATAAATAATAAATAAAAAAATCACTAAACCACTATTCAGCTTTAGGTGATGAGCGGCGCACAGGCCACGTCCCAAACCGCTACTTCCCTCACTACACTTATTTACAGTCTGAAGACGAACGAGGAGGGAGTTTCCCCAGCAGATCTTAATGCTCTGAACAATAATAAGCCAAAAAGTATTTCATTATTAAAGACAAAATGTGCAAAAATGTTTCTCAACACAGACTTAAACCCAGCATCAGTGAGAGAACAGGAATCTTCTCCACTCTTCTGGATGAAGCTGTCTCCACTGAACACTCAGCATCTCTGCTTAATCTGCTTTTCAACCTCAAGTCAAAACTTCTCTCATGGATGTTTTCCTTAAACTGCCTCAAAGTACGAGGCATTGCACCGCTTACTCTGACGCCAGGGCTGTCACGTTAGGTGTCAACAAACGTGTCCTTCTCAGGTTAAATGCTCTCTTGTTCAGTCCTCCAGTTTCTACTCTTATATTTCACAGATTTATGTTCATATTCTACCTTAAATTAAAATTCAAAATTCAGGATGAACAACTTTACAAATATCCACCCGTGAGACTGAACTTTGAAACCTGGGCGTGGCTTAGATTTAATATACAGTATGTGAGTTTATGGAAAAACAGCATTGCATCTCCCTTCTCTAACACTGTTATAAAGCTGAACACAGCAGTAGATTTAGCACATTTTCTCAAACAGCTGAATATTCTATTCTAAAAAAAGTCCAGCTGAACTGAATTAACAGCCGCGATGCCACATTATAAACTTAAAATCCACATCATTGTTTTTCCTCAGCTTTGTTCAAAGAACCAAAACTCTGCCTCCTCGTGTTGCACACAAGTGCCAAGTGTTTTATGGTAATGAGATTTTGGATTTAAATATTTATATGAAATACATAAACACAGTTTATATAACGCAGCTCGTCTTCAATGTCCCCAAAATAAGTCATGTAAGTCCTCTGCTGTGTCCCTTCATTGGCTCCCTGTAGCTGAACATCAGATTCAAAACCTTGATGCTGACCTACAAATCCAAAAATGGACCAGCCCCTCCATACATGATGGCAATGGTCAAAACTCGAGCTGCACCAAGAGCCCTTCCAGCTTGAAGTACAGCTCGGCTTGACCCACCGTCCCTCAGGATGCAAGGTAAACATGCATCCAGACTCTTTTCTGTTCTGGCACCAAAATGGTGGAACGAACTTCCCCTGGAGGTCTGAACAGCTGAGTCCCTCACTGTCTTCAAACGCAGACTGAAGATCATCTGTTTCAGGAGGATTTAACAAACTAAAATAACTTAAATTAAACTTAATAAACTGAAAGATTTATTCTGAATCCTGTTCGTCCCCAATCTGACGTTTGTGTTCAACAGGATCTAAACGTGTGGAATCTCTAGATTCCAGCCTCGTCTACTAGTGAAGGATATTCTGAGTGAACAGAAAAGCACTTTTTTTAAGTCGCTGTTGATAAGAGTGTCTGATAAATGCCATAAATGTAAATGTAACGCTTGAACACACTATGCAGATGAGTAGACTGAAACATGCACATCAGATTACACTCACAGATTGTAATGCAGATGATGACGAAGACATGGGAAGCAGAAGTATTTGCAGGGGTTTTGGATTTAATGACAAGAAAATGAGTTGGATAAAGAAACAAACACATACCAACACAATAACCAAACAAACCACACCGTACTCACTAAACAGACTGACAGCAACAACAACAAAGGACTGACAAGGACAGACTGAAACAAAGGGTCTTATTTAGAGGGACAACATTACCTGGAACTGGGAAATAAAGGGGTAGGGTTAATCATGAGACACAGATGGAAATGGGTAGTCAGTGATTCTCATCTCTGCCCTGCTTGCTTTAGATTTCTCCCAATTCCAGCACACCTGATCCCACTACTGAATGATGAGCCCTTGATGAGCTGAACTGGGAGCATTTCAGCAGGAACACACTAAAACCAGCAGGACAGTGGTATCTCAGGACCAGGACTGAGAACCACTGGTGTAGGTGAGGCTTGTTCGTTTGTCTTCACTCGTCATCTTATCTCCTTCATCCTGGTCAGGGCAGCGGTGGGTCCACAGCCTACCTTCAAACACTGGACGCTCATGAATGGCAATTTGCAATTAGAGCAAGATTCTTGATTCGATTTTATTTTGCATATTTACATTATTGTTTATCTGTCCCTTCTGTGTTCTTTGTCCTTGTGCTTTGGATCACTTAAGTTTCTCACGAGCTATTATTTTCACTGTCCATCAGTTTGAACAAGATACACGGTCACATCATCCCCAATGTCATGCTGCGACCACCATACTTCACAGCTATTAACACATTAAACACACAGTGTGTTCATTGTTTTTTCTGTGTCTTTACATAGTGTAATTAGTGCGTGTTCAGTGTGTGTTTAATGTGTTTTCAGTGTGTGTTTAATGTGTGTTTGTGTGTTCAGTATGTGTTAAGGTGTATTTAATGTGATTGGTGTGTTTAGTGTTTGTTTTATGTGATCAGTGTGTGTTTAATGTGTGTTCAGTGTGTTTAATGTGTTCAGTGTGTGTTTAATGTGTGTTCAGTGTGTGTATACGGTGTGTTTAATGTGTGTTTAATGTGTATTCAGTGTGTGTATACGGTGTGTTTTATGTGTTCGGTGTGTGTATACGGCGTGTTTAATGTGTTCAGTATGTTTTCAGTGTGTGTTAGAATAGAATATTGTGTGTTCAGTGTGTGTATATGGTGTGTTTAATGTGTTCAGTGTGTGTTAGAATAGAATATTATGTGTTCAGTGTGTGTATATGGTGTGTTTAATGTGTTCAGTGTGTGTTAGAATAGAATATTATGTGTGTTCAGTGTGTGTATATGGTGTGTTTAATGTGTTCAGTATGTGTGTTCAGTGTGTGTATACGGTTTGTTTAATGTGTGTTCAGTGTGTATACGGTGTGTTTACTGTGTTCAGTGTGTTTAATGTGTGTTCAGTGTGTATACAGTGTGTTTACTGTGTTCAGTGTGTTTAATGTGTGTATACAGTGTGTTTAATGTGTGTTCAGTGTGTATACGGTGTGTTTACTGTGTTCAGTGTGTTTAATGTGTGTATACAGTGTGTTTAATGTGTGTTCAGTGTGTATACGGTGTGTTTACTGTGTTCAGTGTGTTTAATGTGTGTATACAGTGTGTTTAATGTGTTCAGTGTGTTTAATGTGTGTTTAGTGTGTATACGGTGTGTTTAATGTGTTCAGTGTGTGTTAGAATAGAATATTATGTGTGTTCAGTGTGTGATTAATGTGTTCTGTGTGTATACGGTGTGTTTAATGTGTGTTCAGTGTGTGTATATGGTGTGTTTATTGTGTTCAATGTGTGTTCAGTGTGTGTATACTGTGTGTTTGTGTTCAGTATGTGTTCAGTGTGTGTTAGAATAGAATATTATGTGTGTTCAGTGTGTGTATACGGTGTGTTTAATGTGTTCAGTGTGTGTTAAGAGTAGAATATTATGTGTGTTCAGTGTGTGTATACGGTGTGTTTAATGTGTTCAGTGTGTGTTTAATGTGTGTTGAGTGTGTACAGTGTGTTTGTGTGTTTAATGTGTTCAGTGTGTGTTTGTGTGTTCAGTGTGTGTATACGGTGTGTTTAATGTGTTCAGTGTGTGTTCAGTGTGTGTATACGGTGTGTTTCATGTGTTCAGTGTGTGTTTGTGTGTGTATACAGTGTGTTTAATGTGTTCAGTGTGTGTTTGTGTGTTGAGTGTGTGTATACGGTGTGTTTAATGTGTTCAGTGTGTGTTTAATGTGTTCAGTGTGTGTTTAATGTGTGTTGAGTGTTTGTTTGTGTGTTCAGTGTGTGTTTTTAATGTGTTCAGTGTGTGTTTAATGTGTTCAGTGTGTTTGTGTGTGTATACGGTGTGTTTAATGTGTTGTGTGTGTTTGTGTGTTGAGTGTGTGTATACGGTGTGTTTAATGTGT
>JAVGWO010000483.1:0-10061 GCA_034509495.1 Acestrorhynchus altus | reverse complement strand
ATCAAATGCAATTACTGTAAACAGTAATAAATGATTTAAACTTTAATACTAAATTGGACATTTTCCAGCTTTTCATGATTTTTTTTTACACTTTAAATTAATTTTATAATTATATTTAAATTATATAATAATGTGAGATTCTGTATTTCTGATTTTCATGAGCCATAATCCAAACTGTTCAACAGTAAAAATTAATAATAATGAAAAAGGTGTGAAAAATGTAACTTTATATGTAATGGATATAAAACCTGCGGGGGAGTTCAGTACCTTGCTCAAGGGCACTGCCTGCACAGGGATTCGAACCAGCAACCTTCCAGTCACACGTCTGGTTCCCGAAGCACCAGGACACAGATGGATCTGTAGATAAACACTCATCATGAGCAAAATAGTCACATCCAATTGACCTCGATAGTGTCGTACCAGAATGTCATGGAGCCAGAACAAGTACCGATTATGTGTCGATTGAGAAAACCAACAAATCCATATGTGGAGGCCCTGTGGTCAGCACAAAGATCAATGGTCACACATCTAGAAGACCTGCTGTCATGATGTGGATGCAGTTTTGCGCGATGCCAGATCACCTTTGGCCTTCATTACAGACCAAATTACTTTAACAGCCCAACATTACTGAACACACACTCCGGTGCTCTATTCCAACAGGACGACGCTCGTCCACACACTGCTGCCGTCTCAAGATCTCGTCTTGAAGACACAGATACTACGCCGTGGTCGGTCTCATCTCCAGACCTGTCCCTGATTGAAAATGTGTGGACGCTATTGGACGCTCTGTCAACACTCCACCCCTACCACACCATCTGCAGAACTGAGTGAGAACATTCAAGCTGCATGGGATGGATCATCACAGGACACCATTAGGAACCTCTACACCTCCATGCAGAGACGTCTGGCGTGTTGCGTTAAACCCGACGCCGTCCTGAGAGACTATTTGTCTGATGAAAAGTGTAAACAGTAAGTGTAAACTGATTCTTACTGGGTCATTTTTACCATTTATTTTGGCCCATTTAGAGATCCTTCTTTGTTTACTGAGCTACAGAGAGTGGAGGTGGTGGAGGTGGTGGAGGGGAAGCCTGTGAGGAGCAGAAGAGAACTGAGGGATCTGCAGTGTGTGATGTTTTGTATTGGTGGGCTATTTCTGTGTGGGTGGTGTGCTCGTTTTTGGCCGACTCTTACCCTTCCCTGCCCCTGCTGATGTGATGTGGTGTGACACGCGAGCGAGCGAATGCACATCCCCTGGACTGGAGCTCCGCTCTCATGCTGTTTGGTGTGCAGATCAGCTTCTCCAGCCAACACTCAGCAGGAGGTTGAACCCACGGCCCGCGAATCTCAGGGTGACCCCTGCGACCTCCCTGTTCCACTACTGCTCACAGAGTCAGGTCGAGGCTGAAGGGTGAGACATCACCTGACCACCTGACTTTCAATGAAACCTTCACACACTGAAGGTCGTGTCTCTTTCAAGGCCTCGTTATTGGATTTCCTCGTGGCATGTTCTGAGCTTTTTTATAGGCTGGTCAACAGTTCTCTCACACCCTTGTTGTGTACGGTCTTGACGCCAGGCAGGGCGGTAGCAGCAGTGTGTTAAAAGCAAACGCTAAACTGTCCCTGCAGTGGTTCTGGCCAGGAGCCACATGGCGTCTTAATGGAAATCAATGGAACCACTGGCATTTAAAATGGGGCTTGATGAAATGTGTGAAGTGGCCAAGAAAAAGGAAATGAATTGATCCAGAGAAGAAAGCCCAGTGGCAGCTGAAATCACAAATATACTCCATCTGTATGCCTCTCTGTGTGGCCTGCAAATCCCACAGGAGATTCCGGAAGAACCTCTATGAAGTGAACGTCCTTCACCCTCAGATCTTTGACCCTATCCCTGGATCTTCTGTGCTCGGAGCTGTTGCAGATCTCCCGTTAGAAACGGCTCTTTCTGACTGATCTAAATCCCAACTCCCAAACCTGAAATCCCAACCTACGGGAGAAAACAGCAAAATCCTCCGACTCTGAAAGTCTGAAACCGAAACCGTCTGAAAGCAAACAAGCTAATGAGAGGCTCATCATCCTGGGACGAAATCCAGCACTGCATCTTGGGCAGGCATCAGAAATCCCCAGAGCTGGCAATGGGGGGGTTAGAACTTCAGCTACGTGGGCGAGAAATGATCTGAGTTACATCCCCTGAGGAACCCATAGAGGCTTTGGGTTCCAGGATAGGAGGGGAGACGGGAAGAAGCCGGCAGTGGATTCAGTCCTCACATGGAGAAGCATTAGCACTTCTGCGTAAAGCCTCACATCTCCAGTCCCGACGACTATTTACACATTTACTGTTTATCATTTATACCAAAGAGAATTTGGTGTTTGTCTGAAAGTTTGTTTGTACACCGCTTTCCACTGGCAAGAATTTTGACCACTTCCTTGTTTCTACATTCACTGTCCCGTCTATCAGCACCTCTGATCACACAGGAGCTCTTTGTGGTTCTATAATTCAGACTGTAGTTCATCTGTTTCTCTGATACTTTATTCTCCTCCTTCCACCCTGATCTTCAGTGATCAGGACCCCACAGGACCAGCACAGAGCAGATATGATGTGGGTGGTGGGTCATTCTCAGCACTGCAGTCACACTGACATGGTGGTGGTCTGTTAGTGTGTGTTGCTGGTACGAGTGGATCAGACACAGCAGTGCTGCTGGAGTGTTTAAACCCCTCAGTGTCACTGCTGGACCGAGAACAGTCCACCGACCAGAAACGTCCGGCCGACAGCGTCCTGTGGGCAGCGTCCTGTGAGCACTGATGAAGGACTAGAGGACGACCAACACAAACTGTGCAGAAACAGATGAGCTTCTGTCTCTGACTTTACATCTACAAGGTGGAGACACTCGGTAGGAGTGTCTCATGGAGTGGACAGTGAGTGGACATGGTGTTTAAACACTCCAGCAGCACTGCTGCGTCTGATCCACTCGGACCAGCAACACACACTAACACACCACCACCATGTCAGTGTGACTGCAGTGGTGAGAATGACCCACCACCCACATCATATCTGCTCTGTGGTGGTCCTGTGGGGTCCTGATCACTGAAGATCAGGGTGAAAGGAGGAGAATAAAGTCTGCAGAGAAACAGATGAACTACAGTCTGGAATTATAGAACCATAAAGAGCTGCTGTACAGTGCGAGTTGAAGTAAGGATTGGTGTATGATTACTGTTTATCTGATTATAGACGTGATTTACAAGTTTTGACCCTGAAACAAATGGAACGTTTAGACCAGAATCTGTTGACACAGGAAATGTGTTGTATTTCTGTCATTTCATTCACGTGGTGTCATCTGTAAACCTCTAATTATAGATCAATCCTCCTCATTGCTGCGTCGCTCCCTCTTCGGAGCGGCGCATTTCGGAAAGATCAGGAAAACCGTGTGGATGTTTAAGGGCTTTGGCAGAGTGACAGCTGCAGGAGCTATTTCCATCCATCCTTCAACGCTTCCGGAATAAATGCCCATTAAAATCGTATGATCGCTTAATACATCTACCATTAGCCATCCGAGACGCATTAACACTGCGAACTGTACAGCGCTCGGCGGAATGTAGAGCAGCCCGGGCCTCGTCTGAAAGGCCGGCATTTAAAACACAATGGAGGTGGACCGGGAAATTGTGCTGTGAGCTCGCGGAGCGAGGGTATACAACGTGCGAAATAGTGCATTATTAAAAAGCCATATTCACCTCAGCGGGGCGGGATTATTTATTTATTTTTATTTATTCAATCTCCCACCTTCCACTGTTTGAGCTCTGTGTTCCAAAGTGGTAAACAAACGGTGGCGCCAGCCTCGGCGAATCGATGGAATGTTATCTTTAACATTCATTACCAAAAAAAAAAAAAAAAAAAGAGAGCAGGTGTATGTAGAAATGGATTTTCTGGTAATTGTTTTTGTAGCTGGAGGCCACAGTGCCGGAGTGGCGTAGGTGTCCTTCTTTTATTCCTCTGAATATCAAAGCGAAAAGGTTTCTCATTCTGAATGTACACCACACCATTTCAGCTTTCAGCTCCAAAGGCTTCTTGCCGCGCCGCAATTTGACAGTAGAGTGTAGTTATTTACCAGGAAAGAATGCATCTGCCACTCTGTTAGGCTGCCTGCTGCAGCCCGGCGCCTTGCTGTTCAGCTCCTGAACCGAGAGCCTCAGCCAGGCAGATGGAGAGCCAACCAATTTTTGACTTTTCACAATCTGTCAGCATGGACACAAAGCGCCGTCTATTCAGGTACACGACCCTGCCGGTGAATTAGACAGTGCACTTATATGAACCTTTCACGGCTTGGTCTTACGTTACCGTGTAGACGGCTGGAATATTGATGGAGTTATCAAAGAGATGAAGTTTGGGAACAGGAACATGCCTGAAGCTCCTCGTCTGCTCAGTCGAACATCTCAGACGTTACACACTGTTTCCACACCCCACCAACTCCACCAGCACCACCAACAACGCCAGCACCCCCACCCCACATGTACCAGATATTGTGATTTTCATTTGATTACAAACAGAATTTTAATATTTCTATATGAATTTGACCATGTTTTGATCAAAACAGCTGTTTTTTTGCTAATAAGGACTAAAAAACCAAGTCTCAGAAATCCTGTTGAAAACTGATCATCAAGCGTGTTCTTCAAAATACTTGACAACTGCCAAATAAAATAAAACAACCTGAATATCCTTTATTATTTTTTATTAGTTATGTATCAATATTATCCATTCTCAGGACTTTTATTCTGAAAATATCTGGGTCATTAGCCCCGCCCCCTTTCTCTGATCAGTCAGAGTCTGTATGCAGGTTGATCATCAGCCCCGCCCCCTCTCTCTGATCAGTCAGAATCTGTATGCAGGTTGATCATCAGCCCCGCCCCCTCTCTCTGATCAGTCAGAGTCTGTATGCAGGTTGATCATCAGCCCCGCCCCCTCTCTCTGATCGGTCAGAGTCTGTATGCAGGTTGATCATGTTCACGTGGACAGAGCAGTAAACATGCACTGGAAGCTGCTCTGGTATTTAAACTGGGATTTAATTCAGTTGGAAACCAGTGTGGGCAACCCTGAGTTATGGAGTTAAGGTGTTTTCTCCATTTACCTCCAACCAAAGGAAATTTATTTTATATATTAAAAACATCAATACCAGACTTTATAACAGTGATTCCAGACTTTCGATCTGCGCGGTGTCGGCGTTGTCTTTCAGCGCGGCTGCTGTCATGATAATAGAGGCATAAACACTTTGTTTATGTCTATAATTGACTGGTTTTCCAGCAGAGCCGATACTCGGCCAGTAAAGTCCACTCCACCGTCCTCACCCCTTTTTAGCTCTGTTTAGAGCTATCTGGAGGCATCTGAGGTGACAGTTTGCAAACAGGCCATTAAAAAGAGCTTCGATCTGCAGAGGGAACGCCGATCTCATTGTAAGGTCAAGTGCGAGACGAGCAACAAAAGAAAGTCGGTCTAAGTGCTGCGGTCATTGTTCTGCGACTCTGAGCTGATGGCCGGCGCCTTTTCATACCCAGTCAATGTGGCATTTCTGGCTTTGGCGTTCCGTGGCTCTGACCCGGTGAGCTACAGCAGGCCCGGCACGTTCTCCTCCCTCGTTCTTCCTCCTTTCCCCTCGAGGCGAGCGCTCATATTTCATGTTCAGCTGCTAATCACAGTTGTAGGGTTAATGTCGTTGCGGAATTCGACTCTCAGATGAAAACAAATGAAACGGCACACTGCTGTAATTTGGAGCCTGTTTTCCCACCTCATAGCTTTTCCACCCCCTTTCTTTCTTTCTTTCTTTCTTTCTTTCTTTCTTTCTTTCTTTCTTTCTTTCTTTCTTTCTTTTCTTTCTTTCTTTCTTTCTTTCTTTCTTTCTTTTCTTTCTTTCTCTCTCTCTTTCTCCACACACATCTTCATCTTATCTGTGAGACGGATGTGTTGCCTCTTTCGTCTCTGCAGAACCAGACTGAAGCACGTCCGTTCCTCTTTATGTCTAAGCGGAGGAAACCATATTGACATTCTCTTGGCTTGCCCCCCGGGGTTGCGTTATCACAGTGGTCCGACAGTATGTGCAGGCGGCATTTCGGGAGAAATATCCTCAACATTCCCGTATAGAAATCTGATACGGCCCATATATGCACATATATATCACACGTCATAATAATATCACATTATATACAAGTGTCTGAGTATATGAGTATCTGTCCCCACTGTCTAGGCATTAGACATGGTGCCAATAGGGTCATGTCCTATTCTATTGGCAGTACTTTTCTACAGGGACTAGACAAGCTGTGTGCATTTGCACATCTGTGTCAGCAAAGTAGCTGAATGCATTCATTAAAAGGGGTGTCCAGATGGGATCCTTAACACTCTTGTTGATGTATGTAATCAAATTCTCACAGCAAAGCTCCAAAATGTATATATGAACTGTATTTATGTAAGAGTTTATGTATTGACTGGAGGCCCCAGCAAAGATGTGCTGCTCTGAGGGCAGTAGATGGTCTGGTTACTGTATCAGGGTCAGTTTGTACAGTTTGACAGTTATTCATACGTTTTATTTCGTCCTCTGTTACGTATTTTTAAGAACTTATTACATTTTCAGCTCAAAAACACTCTGGATGAGCAGCTTCCAACAGAATTTCTGAAATATAAAGTGTTTTTTTTGTCCTAATAAGCAGAAATGTTTATAAATTGTAAAATTCTGGTCAAATTCCTACAAATATATAAATTCTGTCAGTATTTATGTCTCAAACGAAGACAAATTACTGTAGGATCTCCTGAAAATAAGAATATCTGATATGTCTTTATCCTATAAATACGTTTTTAGTTCTATATTAGGATAAAAGTACGACGCACCACGAAAACCTCCCACAAAACTGGTCTAGGGTTCAGAAGGTTAAGAGCACCCCCTGTTGGTGAGTCCTGAGACTAATCGCACTAAACACACTTTCCCTGCGTTGCTGAAGGGCTGTTATTCTTGGTTGACCTTGCATGAGAATCCATCCTGGTTGCAGACTCAGGTGTGTCAGGCCAAGTATGAAGACGCCCCTCCTCACCAGCGGGAAAGTGAACATGCCCAGGGCAAGAGCAGCTCCGGCAGGGTGGCCGTCCAGAGCTGGACCTCAGTCCGGCCGACAGCAGGGACAGGAGGGTGTGCGAGTGGAGTCGAGCAGGTGTATGTTGGCAGCAGGAGCATTGGGAGATAAGGGCTCCCCATACCTCGCCAGATTAAACAGCGAGGATTAACCTCTCTTTCCTGCTCCACAGCTTATCACCCGCCCCCCTCCACGACGCCACCTCCGCCACCAGCACTCTCCACCCTGCATTTGTACAGATGTCACGATGGGCGAAATTGCTTTTTTAGCCCACATTTTTCTTCTTCCCTTCCTCACGTCTGCCTCCGACCCGCCGAATGCAAAAACATTGTTTATGTATCTTCTTCTGAGCGACAGAAGCGGCTTAAAGATCGTAACGAGGCTCTTTAAAGTCAACGATCTGGATTTACTCCAGCTTTAGAAGGACCCGGCGGTCATCAGACGGGCCTGAAAGATGACAAATCGTTCTTAAAGTCACAATTAAGAGATCTCGATCTGCGTTGACTCTTCAACATCCCCCCAACCCCACCTTCCGGCACCCCACACACACACACACACACACACAACCCGGATACTTTACAATTTAATAACTTTCCGGATTCACCGGCACATTTGAGTTATTCCTGTTCAAAGAAATAAGGCTGCCGACAGCACCGATAAATTGAGGATGTTTAATGCTGTCCTCAGCTGCAGCACCTGGAGGCCAAACTGCTGAAATGATTTGTTGATATTTATTTATTTAGTTATTTATTTATTTATTTATTTATTTATTTACCCCACGCCTTCAGCCTCTCCGTTGTAAGCTGCAGTCTGCCCGGGTATATTACTGCTGTTTTACTGTAAGACTTACAGTTCAAAGCATGATCTCAAATGTATCTGCTTAACTGTTTATTATTATTATTATTATTGTTGTTGTTGTTGTTGTTGTTGTTGATAAAGCACCACAATGCTGCATTTTACCTTATCCTTTAAAACCGGAGGCCAATTTTGTGGGACGTTTTCTTAGATCGATGAGGAGACGTTGTTGTTTGTGGGAGACTGAACTTTGAAATTTGAGATTTAAAAATGAACAGAATTGAACCATAAATATGAGTATAAATATAACCTCAGTCATACCTACAGTTTTCTTTTATATATATAATTATATAATTATGCTGCTCTCGTTGCTGCTTCGTGCTCAGCAGACGAGCGAGTAACTAAAGTCTTGTACTGTTACTCTACAGTCATGGTCCACATGCTTCACCCACCTCTGACGCTGCTTCTGTATCTCTCAGCTTATCAGACACACAGGCTTCACAGCTGCTATGAGGTTCTAGTGCTCAAATAATTCAACGATGGATTCGTCTGTCCAATGTCCTGCTCTTTGTCCAGATGTTCTCTGGAGAACTTTAATCTCGTCCTGGTGTTTATTTGACTGTAAGAGTTCCCTCCTTAAACCCCTCCCATGAAGATCAGACTGGTTTGGTCTCTTTCTGATGGTAGAAGCTGCTGTGGTGAGAGCTACCTGTAGATCAGTGATGAACATTTTAGGATTGTTGGATCTTCTTTATGCATCTTGTGGTTCTGCTCTTGGACTGGAGGTCCTCGATCAGGACGGCCTGATCTGATCATGTGGGCAGCATCTTTAACCTTCTTTGGATCTGGTCATGATGATCCCACTCACTTCAACGATCAAGAGCAAACCAGACTAATGTCTGAGGTTTAGATGAGACAGGCTCCTCCAACGTCCTCATCATTAGCAGCTGGTTCTAATTTTAGGCATTTTAAGTCGTGATAAATGTGGGTGTGTCCTATTTTTTTCCCTTTGATTATCAGCTGCATGTAAATTCACTCACTTTCACACAAAAATCTCTATTTGTCATCTTTTCTTTAATTATGTCAGTCGTTTTTCCTCCATTGCGTGGTTGTATCAGATGTTCATGATGAACGGACCAATAGAAATGCTCAAAAATTGGCACGATGATCTGAGGATCACAGGGTCAAACCCCAGGTCAGTCTGAGAGAGCGAAATTGGCCATGGTGGGTAGATGGCGCTCTCTCCCCACATCACAACGACACAGGTTGTATCAGGTTGTATCGGAGCTGGAGACCCGGCACTTTCGTCTGAGTGCTTTGGCTGCCCAGCAATGATGCGATGGCACCAGTTCAAAGAGACGTGGTAGATGACTTTACATATCGGAGGAGGCTTGTGCTTGTCTTCGCCCTGGTAGTGTCGTTGCGCGGTGTGTGGTCATGGGGGGGAGGTGGGGATGGGGGGCAATATATTGGCCAATTCCGATTTTCTCACCAAATCTGACCTCTCAGGTCAGTCACGTTTTATAATGTATCACATGAATCCACACAAGCTCACAAAGCTGCAGTGACTGACCGCTGGAGCCACGCCCTCCTGCGGACACACCCACCTACATCTCCTGTCTGTTAACTCACTATCCCACCACTCAACACCTTGTGTGTGTGTGTGTGTTTATGTTTGTGTGTGTTTTATGTACCATCCTCCTCCCTTCTTCCTCCAAAAGTCGTTCATTAGCATAGGCCTCCTCTCCAGCAGCCATACCTGCGATAAGCGGAGTGACCGAGCCGGCGCTGACGTTCCACTGATCCAGAAAATTGCACGGACTCAGCCTTGAAATTAGTTTAAATTGCTGAATCAAAAAAGTGTTATCCCTGATTCCGGCACGGTCAGTGTAAACCCCCGGCCTCTAATCCGCCGCCTGATGTGGAAAGTTGTCAGGGATCGTGCCTTTTCCGGCTCGATTGATAGAGGGATTCGGATTGTGGGTGACACACACACACATGCACACACACACTCGCACACAGCCGTGTGAGAAGTGCAGGATTGGACGTGGGATGGCACTCGTGACTTGGTTCTGAATGTGGAAGCTTTTGGAGGATGTTTAGGAGAGTGATCTGACCACGGCTTTGTGCCTCTTTCAATTCAATTACACATCAACCCCCAACCT
>JAVGWO010000482.1:0-10065 GCA_034509495.1 Acestrorhynchus altus | reverse complement strand
CGTGGCATTTTATCAGCTGCTCACTTAATCAGATGAATTTGTCTGTGAGAATCTTTCCTCATTGGGTCCTTATCTGAATGAACCTGTCTGTGCTCTGAATCTGCCACAAATCTCTTCACTGTACAATTATCACGCTTTATAATGTGGAACATACTATTAAAATAGTTTTCCTTTTTCAGCAAACAAATCATCAAAGTGTCTGAGACTCATTTCAATGATCTAAAGAGCCCTGAGACACAATATCATGCATGAGTTTAATTGACAAAATAAAAAATTGAATCTTCATGAAACTTAAAACCAATTTGCATAATCATTTGGACCGCAGCGTAGGTACTAACCATGCCAAGTCCACAGAGTTTTACTTCAGGCCGTTTTCTTTTTCATATATTTTGAGATTAATTGTAAGATGGCGCTGCTGAAGTGGGCTGCCGTTGCGAATGCTCCACTCACTCTTCTACCCTTTTTAAAAGTTCTCACCTGCTCTGACCTTTGTCTTTCTACACAGTTATAATAGAGACACTCTTGTTTCTGTAGGCAGCAGTTCCTTCTCGCAGCCACTAGGTGGCACCTAGTGCTGAGCAGGTACTACTTTGCTGCTCAGGAAACAGATAGCCTCAGTGTGTGATATGTTTTGTTCAGGTAATAGGCTATGTCAAGCATCCAAGCAAAATCGCCAAGCAGGTTGTGTTAGGGAATATTCTATGGTTTATTTTATATCATTAGAGCAGATTATTTAGTTCTTTGGAGATATTTGGATTTTTTTATTTTACTTTGTTTGTGCTGGGTGCATCATGCTGAATGCATCTTTATCATTAATAAGCACATTGATTTATTTAATCTATTATGTGTCCCATTATTTTAATATGGCTGTTTTGGTTCCTTTATTTTTACAAGTTATCAGTGTGTGATATGTTTTGTTAAGGTTTCCCTGTGTGGTGTGGAGCAACCATGTTCAATAAAATGCTGTGCTTGTACTGCTATAAAAAAAAAAAAAAAAAAAAAACCTTAATGGTGTCCAGTCTCCATCTTTAACTAAAAAAACAAAAACACAACGCAGAGGAAAGGGAGGCGCATGGTGATACCAACCGGGTTACAACTCTGGTGCCATGACCCGGATCGCAGTCAACAGAGCACAGAAATGAGAACCTGGTTCCTGTATCCTTTGAACTTTCTTCATTGAAAATAACGATTACAGTGTGAGAGAACTGCACTAAAGTGGTGATAAATTTGCATGTGTTGAATATGTGTAGATTGTGATAAAAGCATCCTATTTAACTTTGTGAAACTATTGAGGTGGTTCAGCTGATTAATCTGTTGTTCATGGTCAATTTTTTTTTTCAGTGGAAACTAATTATTGCTGTAAAGGTTCATGGAGATTGTTAGTATACCATACATTCCTTTTGTTTATTTCCTCCGGTGAAACAAAGTACAGAGACAGCTATTTGTTTTATGTGTAAAGAACTACTAAATATTTTTTTCTCTACTGTACATTTGAGACACTTTAGCACTTACTAACACTTCATATATAACTTACTAACACTTCTATATATATTTAGCCCTACATGCCCTTGTCTGAATCTGAATTAAAAAATATTAATAAAAAATGGCTAGTGGCGATACCCCTCACAGGCCATCTTGGGTAAGACAGCAGCCGATCTCTGAAACTCCATGGTTGTCTGTCAGGCATGAAAGAGCCCAGCCTCAACCAAATAACCCCAAGCCTGACACGACAATATGCATTGTAGAGGATGCATGAGTAATCAGTTTAGCCAGTCAAACATATATGCTAGCCCAAACCCAGTAGCCAGCTCAGCCCATCAAGACTTACTCAACAGTCACATGCATTCAGTAACTCCACAGCTTTACTACTGCTGAGTGCAAGCTTTTGGTGGAAGATTGAATAAGAGACATGCAATATCTGTTGAATGCCAGTGGCCTCACTCCTGAACTTGGCTTTGCTACAGTGGTTTAAGTGTAAGTGGAGAGGCCAGAAAGTTGGTTCTGAATTTGCCCATTGACAGGCAGACCCCAAGCAGAGCATTTGAGGAACGGAGAGCAGAATATGGTGATATTCAATCATCCCTTGATCCACTTGCTGATTTCAATGAAAGATCCCAAAAGCCAGGTGAATCTGCATGCTCATATGCCATTGCATTAGAAACCCAAAATGCAGGTAATCCTTTGTCCGACAGAGATGGAAAGGTAATTCATCAATTTCTGAGAGGATTGAATGATGAAGAAGTATATACGTGCATTGCTCCAATGAAACCAAGACTCATGAATTTTTGTGAGCTTCAGTTTGAACTTCATCATCTCGCCAGGGAATAAAAAAAAGTTTATTTCACAGCCAAGAGCAAGAAGGCAGGCCCCAAGAGTCCCTAATAGACAATGAACAGTCCTATGGTACTCCTCCGATTGGTCCAACAAATCAAGGAGAGGTTACAGTAAATGGAGTGAAATGTAAAGCCCTCAGTGATTAGGGATCACATGTGACCACAATCACTGATGAATTTTGGCACAGCCACCCTGAACTGCATTCTCAGACATTCCAGCCTACAGAAATTCCCATAGAGGGGGCTGGGGGCCAAAGGGTGCCTCACCTGGGCATTCTGCACATTAATCTTTCATTTCTTGAGGCATCCTATCAGGAAGTACCAGCCTTTGTTGTCCCGTCTGCATTTATCAAGCCTCTGTCCCATTGCTAATAGGCACAAATGTGATACGTGCGTCACCAAACTACCTAAAGTCCGAATTTGGCATACAGTTCCTGTCAGTTATAAAGCAGTCTCATCCTGAATGGTACTCTGCCCTGATGAAAATGGAAGATGAGTCAGTTGATAGAACTGGCAAGGTGGGGCCTGTGAAGTATATTGGACAGGGAGCATTGATTGTTCCTGTAGGGCATGAAGTTAGTGTGATTGGAAGAGTCTTTGGAGGCCCTAAGAAGCAAGAATACACTGCCCTCGTAGAGGGGTTGGCCTCCTAGAAACTCCCAGAAGGTTTAGCTGCTGCTTGGGTATTAGCAAATGTGGAGAGGAGCTGTCTTCCTGTTTGTGTAATGAATCTGTCTGGGCAGCCTCTCAGAATATTGCCACAAACCTCAATTGCTGAAGTTTTCCTTCTAAACCAAGTGTCTGAAAAGGGGGAGGAGGTAGGCCTTGAGAAAAATTAAGCTGCCACCTTGTAGCCTCAACCCCCAGGCCCATGCCACCAAAGCAAGTCCAGATAAAGACACATGTTACAAAAAGTCTGAGCAGGATATAGTGTCATTATTGGACCTGAAGGATGCCTTTTTTGACACAGAGGACCAATATGTGCAGATAGTAGAGGTAATCAAGCAGAACAGTGATGTGTTCTCCAGACACCATTTGGACTATGGGCATACCACAGTTATTAAACATGAGATGCCACAGGTTGATCCCAGGCCATTTCGGCTACCCTATAGGAAGATACCTCCATCCCAGTACCAGGCAGTGAGAAAGGCCATCCCAGAAATGGAAGAGGCAGTGTTATACGTCCAAGTAAGAGCCCTTATGCCTCTCCTATTGTGGTTGTTACAAAGAAAGATGGCTCTCTGAGAATATGTATGGACTATAGGAAACTGAATTCCTGCAGCATTCGAGATGCTTTCCCTCTTCCTAGAGTTGAGGAGGCTCTAGAAGCCTTGGGGCAGGCTAAGTACTTTTCCACGCTTGACTTAACATCAGGATACTGGCAGGTGGAGGTAGCGGAGGCTGATAAGCATAAAACAGCATTCAGCACACCTATTGTGGTTTTTGAGGCCAACAGAATGCCTTTTGGACTACAGAATGCTCTGTCAAAGTTCCAAAGGCTAATGACCTGCTGCTTTGGTGACCTCAAGTTTGAAAGCTTGCTTATTTATTTAGATGACATTGTTGTTTACTCCAGAACCTTTGAAGAGCACTTAGAGAGACTACAGATGGCTTTTAACAGACTTAGAAAATATGGCCTTAAGTTGAAGCCTCAAAAGTGCCACCTACTAAGAAGAGAAGTGCACTACTTAGGTCATGTGCTGTCTAGTAAAGGCATTAAGACTGACCCAGAAAAAATCAGCAAAGTGGCGGAATGGAAGGTGCCAGAAAACTGGCATGAGCTTTTGCAGTTCCTGGGCTTTGCGGGGTACTATCACATGTTCATTGAAGGTTACGCAGCAATTGCAGCACCACTATATGGAGTGATTCAGGTGATCCTAGGAAGAAGAAAAGAGGTAAGAAGGGGCCTCTGGTGGACAGGCAGCCCTTTGTTCTCCAGATAGATGCATCTTTGGGGGGTCTGGGTGCAGTGTTGGCTCAAGTTCAGAATGGCCAGGAACGAGTGATTGCATATGCTAGCCGTGGCTTAAGCCCTACTGAAACACGGTACCATGCTCACAAGTTGGAGTTCTTACTTTGAAATGGGCAGTAACTGAAAAGTTTTATGATAATTTGTGTGGGCATACATTTTCAGTCCTTACTGATAACAACCCGCTGAAGTACGTGATGACCTAAGATGGATGCAACAGGCCAGCGCTGGGTGGCAGAGCTTGCTGCGTTTGACTTTGATATTCATTATAGACAGGGAGGGTGTAACGCCAATGCTGATGGCCGGAATGCCTCCCAGTGTAGCCCGCAAAGGCTCTCCTCACCTGTCCACAGGTGGTGGCCACATCACCCCAGGGACAGTCTCAACAAAAACTCAATGTTACTGAAGTATCTGCAGATGCCAACCTGAGGGAGACTAGTGCAGTAGAGTCAACGAGTGCTGCAGAACAGTTCCTTAGTGTGGGTAGTGATACCCTACCAAGTATGTCAAAGCAGGAGCTAAGAGTAGCTCAGAAAGCTGATCCTGTGATTGGGCCCGTACTTTACTATAAATCCCAGTACCTCAGGCCTAAACATTCTGTTAGAAACCAGAGTAACAAGCATGAGTGGCTTCTGAGGAAGGAGTGGAAGAGACTTGTGGTTCATGATGACATACTATTCTGGCGTGTGAGGGATAAGCAGAGAGGATCCTTTCACCAGTTAGTGTTGCCAGAGAAGTTCCGCAGGTATGTGGTCATCACTTCATGATGACTCAGGACATTTTGGGGTGGAACGCACATTTGCTCTGGTTAGAGAAAGATTTTACTGACCCCGGATGTGTAGTGATGTCAAGGCATGGTGTGAACAGTGTGAAAGGTGCTGTTTAAGAAAGACACCAACCACTGGTCTCCGAGCCCTACTTGTCAGCATCCACACCAATGCCCCCTTGGAGCTTGTGTGCATCAAATTCTTGACAGTAGAGAAATCCAAAGGAGGCTTTGAGAACATTCTGGTTGTAACAGACCATTTCTCCCAGCTCGCACAGGCATATCCTACTAAAGACCAAAAGGCATTAACGGTGGCTAAAGTCTTGTGGAGAAACTTTTTTCTGCAAGTATGGCTTCCCAGCTAAACTTCATGCAGACCAAGGGTGAAATTTTGAGAGTACAGTAGTCAAAGAGTTGTGCAGGCTAACTAGTACTCTCAAAACTCATACATCTCCTTATCACTCCCAGGACAATGGGATGACAGAGAGGTTTAACCGTACCCTAATGAACATGTTGGGTACACTGCCACCACATTCTAAGGCATGCTGGCATGAGTACATTGATGCACTGACCCATGCTTATAACTGAAATGCCATGATTCTACGGGCTACATGCCTTACTACCTAATGTTTGGCTGACACCCACTGCTGCCCATTGACCTCGGAACCATATGGGAGTGAGGTGGACATTATGTCGAGTTCTGAGGTGATGGGTGATAGGTTGGAAAAAGTGAGAAGGGATGTCCCTGAAAATGATAGTGAGAGTTTAGAGGACATGGAAGGTGGTTTAAGTTCCCAAAATGCAGTGGCAACTGTGACCAAAGAGGATCAGACATTGCAGTCAGCCACAGAGGGCACAAACAGTAGTGGGGGTGGATGTAGGCAGCAGTTCCTTCTCCCAGCCACTAGGTGGCACCTAGTGCTGAGCAGGTACTACTTTGCTGCTCAGGAAACAGATAGCCTCAGTGTGTGATATGTTTTGTTAAGGTAAGAGGCTATGTCAAGCATCCAAGCAAAATATTTGTTTAGTGAGTGAGTCATCGCCAAGCAGGTTGTGTTAGGGAATGTTTGAGATATTTGGATTTGTTATTTTACTTTGTTTGTGTTGGGTGCACCATGCTGGATGCATCTTTATCATTAATAAGCACATTGAATTATTTAATCTATTATGTGTCCCATTATATTAATATGGCTGTTTTGGTTCTTTTATTTTTACAAGTCCTCAGTGTGTGATATGTTTTGTTAAGATTTCTCGGTGTGGTGTGGAGCAACTGTGTTCAAGTGCTGTGGTTGTACTGCGATAAAAAAAAAAACCTTAATGGTGTCCAGTCTCGATTTTTAACTAAAAACAAAAAAAACACAATGCAGAGGAAAGGGAGGTGCATGGTGATACCAATTGGGTTACATTTATTTTAATATATGATCCACTCACCTTATGCCTGCTTTAACCCCGGATCTGAGCTGGCCGAGTGAGATCCTGAGGAACAACAAAGGACGCAATGGGAAGAAGAGACCTTGGGGTAAGCGAGCCAGCTTCAGAAACAGGCTAAGGGCCAGACCACATCGGGCCCCTTTACCTAGTATCCTGTTAGCCAGCGTCCAGTTCCTGGAGAACAAGCTTGACGACCTCCGCGCTAGAATAAAGTTCCAGAGAGACATCCGCGACTGCAAACTCATCTTCTTATGAATCATAAAATCATGACTCATGGCTGAACCCAGCGGTACTGGACCACGCCGTCCAGCTGGCCAAGTTCTTCTCAGTCCACTGCATGGACAGAACAATGGAATCGGGAAAGAGGAGAGGAGGGGGGGTGTGCATGTTTGTAAACAACCGCTGGTGCGACTCCGCCAGCACTGTTACTCTCACACACTCCTGCACAAAGAGTCTGGAACTATTAGCACTGAAGTTGCATCCCTTCTACCTCCCTCGGGATTTCACCACCGTGGTGGCATGCACAGTCTACATTTCACCAAATGCCAACACAGACACAGCGCTGGGTGAACTTCACGAAGTGAAGGACCCATCATCAGGACGCTGTGCTTATTATGGTCAGCAACTTCAACAGTGCCAACCTGAGATGTGCAGTACCTGAGGTGTATCAGCACATAAAATGCCCCACAAGAGGCACCAGGACACTAGACCACTGCTACACCCCATTTAAGGATGGCTACAGGGCCAGGTCTCATCCACCTTTCGGGAAATCTGACCACGCCGCCATTTTTCTGATGCAGGAATATAAATAGAAACTCAAACGAGAGGCTCCGGCTCAGAGGGCGGTCTGTCGCTGGATAGACCAAACGGTGGTGGCCCTGCAGGATGCTCTGGATGACGCAGACTAGGACATGTTCCACACAGCTCCAATGGTGACTTTCAACTGTTTACAGACTCGGCAGTGAGCTTTATGGGGAAACTAGTGGATGACTCGATCCCTAGGGTGACCGTTAAAACCTTCCCCAGCCAGAAGCCGTGGGTAGATAAAACCGTCCATGACGCTGTCAGCTCGCACCGCTGCTTACAACGAGGGGCTGACCAGCATGAACATGGACCCCTATAAGTCTGCATCCTACGAAGTGCGCAGGACAGTGAGACAGGCTAAACACTGCTACTCAGACTCAGTTCACACAGAGTGACTCCAGATCGCTGTGGCAAGGACTACGGACAATCACAGACTAAAAATTATAGTCTATAATTTATAGACTATAAAGTGAGAGCAGACGCGTCTTTGGCGAGTGAATTCAACAACTTCTACGCTCGCTTCAGGGCCGCTGGCAGAGTGGCCGGCGACGCATACTAGAAACCACTGAGACTTCATAATTTCATCACTACTGGACTCTCTGGACCCACTTCAGTTTGCATACCGTGAAAACCGCTCTACAGACAATGCCATCACACATCTGCTCCACACGACACTATCACATCTGGACACTGGAAGGAATAGTTATGTTAGAATGCTGCTGTTGTTCAGCATTTAACACTATTATTCTTTCCAAACTTACTACCAAGCTGGTAGATATGGGAATACACCCATCGCTGTGTGACTGGATCTCCAGCTTCCTCACCAACAGAGCACAAACAGTGCAGGTGGGAAATCATGTCTCACCCACTGTCACCCTCAGCATTGGTGCTCCTCAGGGCTGTGCTCTATCACCCCTACTGTACTCCTTGTACACCCATGACTGTGTGGCCACTTCAAGCTCCAACGTCATTGTTAAGTTTGCTGACGACACTTTCGTGGTGGGCCTGATCTCCGACAACAATGAGAAGGCCTACCTAGAGGAGATTGCATGCCTGGGAAACTGGTGCCTGGGCAACAATCTCCTGCTCAATGTCAGCAAGGAACTGATAGTGGACTGCAGCAGGAGACAGATGAGGAGATACCAATCAGTATGCCTCAATGGTGCAGAAGTAGAGAGGGTAGAAAGCTTCCAATACCTTGCAGTCAACATCTCGCAAGACCTGACATGGTCTTGCCACGCTGACATCCTGTCAAAGAAAGCCCGACAGCATCTCTACTTCCTCAGACGGCTTAGGAACTTCTGACTGCCCTCTACGGTACTGCAGAACTTCTACTCCTGCACCATCCTGAGCATCCTCATGAGGAACTCAGTGGCCTGGTTTGGAAACAGCACCAAACAGAACAGACAGACCCTGCAGAGAGGACAACACTCCCAGATCTGCAGACTATCTACAACAAGCGGTGCTGGTCGAAAGCCATGAAGATCGTGAAGGACCTCAGTCATCCTAACAGTGGGCTTTTCGCTTTGCTGCCCTCAGGAAAGCAGTTCTGCTCACTAAGATCCACCACAGAAAGGATGAGACTGAGTTTCTTCCCTCAACCTATTCGGACTCTGAACCAGATCCAACTTCACTTTTAACCCAAAATCCCTCTCATCACATATTGACTCTCATAAGTCACCAAGTCACCAATGGACTCTCTTATTATCAAACAACATTGTGTAGCTAACATAACATCGCACCTTGCACTTTATATACCTCTCAGAGTACCTACACAAACTGGAAACACACCTAGTTCCACTAAATGATTTCCTTCCTCAACAGTTATGAGGTTTTCAGCACCTCACCTCCGCCACCACCTGCCCTGAGCAACGAAAATAAGGGCGATATTCTCATAATCGGTGATTCCATAGCTCGCCATCTGAAGGTCCGTTGCACTAAGGGTAATGCCACTGTGTCCTGTCTTCCAGGTGCACGCATCCTGCGCAGAGACTCCGCTCAGCACTGCAGCAGCGGAAAGACATTGGCCCAGTCATCCTCCACGCAGGAATGAATCTCTGCTCACCACAGTGAGGTCTTGAAGGAGCACTTCACACACTTCTCAACACTGCTCGGCCGCAGAGCCATGCCCAGATCATCGTCTCCAGCCCCGTGCCCACCTACTGTCGCGGGAGTGAGCTGTACGGCTGCCTCGTCGCTCTCCACTGCTGGCTGCGGGACTGGTACGTCGGCATCCATGTGAACTACGTGGACAACTGGGAGAGTTTTCGGGAGCATCTGGCCCTCTACCACAGAGACAACCTTCACCCCAGCCGTCTAGGATCTGCTGTCCTCTCTGGGAACATCCAGGAGGTTCTTCACCAAGTTTGACTGACTTCATACAGTCACACCAGTGAGGTAAGTAGATTAGACACTGGGCAGGTAAGTGATTCACTCTATCACTGGTCACACTTATCTGTTAGTTCTGAACTAAGCACTGTTTCTAAAAAACTCCACTATACTATCAATGCAAACCAGCAGCTGAGAACCAGCAGCTCCCTTATCAAGCTGGGATTATTAAACATATGATCTTTAACCTCTAAAGCAGTGATTGTGAATGAAATAATCACTGCTAATGACCTTAGTGCCCTGTGTCTCTGTGAAACCTGGGCTAAACCCAATGAATATATAGCTCTAAATGAATCCTGTCCTCCCTCCTTCAGTCACTACTGTCACCCACACAGGTCTGGTGGTGGAGGTGGTATAGCCACAATATATGACTC
>JAVGWO010000481.1:5000-10065 GCA_034509495.1 Acestrorhynchus altus | reverse complement strand
ACACACACACACACACACACACACACACACACACACACACACACACATGCATAACCACACTGGCACATGCAAATAACTGGAATGTGCCATCACATCCTTAGACACAGTAACATTACATAAAACACCCCACACACACACACACACACACACACACACACACACACACACATATATACCCGCTGTTGGGTGTATGGCTGCTATATATAACCCTCACATATGTGTGTGTGTTCACACAGCCCACACACTGTGATCCACAGAATAGCAGGCCAGTGATTAAAGGACACTTCTATCGTTTCCTAAATCCGTTTCTCCTTCAGCTGCTCAGAGAAATGCTTTTTTAAGATTGGACTTTAATTTGTAAACAGATCTGAGTTGGACGTGTCCATATTCACACTCAGATTAAGCATTTACATTTGCATGGGTCTTGATCTCAATAGTAGCTGTAATCAGATTTGTCCTTTGTACTCGGATTTGTCTCGGTCTCAGTGGTTTACATAATTTATCTTACTTTGGTCTCAATGGTGTTTATACTTGGACTCGTCTTGGTCTCAATGGTATTTATATGTGGACTTATTTTGGTCTCAATGGTGTTTAAATTGAATATTTGTACTTCGATTTGAAGAAGACAGTGTTAGGACTCGATCTTGACTAGGTCCCAATACTATCTTCACTTGGACATGTCTTACACTCAGTAGTACTTGAAAGTCCTGGTATTTGCAATTAAACTTGCGTCGGTCTTGAGAGTATTTGTACTTAGACTTGTCCTATATATAGACTTGGAATCCAGTCTGAATTTTACTGGACATCAGACACGTCTTAGACTCATGTTGGTACTCGGACTTGTATTCATCCTGATTGTCCTCTACATTACTTAATAGTGATTGATCCCGTTCGAGAACTTGAGAATTTTTGTCCTGAAAAGTCATAATATTAACAGTAAAATATTGTTTTTCATATTTATTATTAATTATATTTATTATCATATTTATTAAAGGAGCTGATTGAAGTCCAGTGTGTTTTGCAGAATCGGAGGTGTTTGTTCATCATGCTGTAGGTTTCTCTCTTTCAGACGTACGACTACGTCTCCAGAGGGAAGAATCTGTCTTAACTTATTAAGGGTGTAGGTGTGGGTGGAGTTTTAACGGGCTCTGCGTGATTGCCATAGAAACAAGAAAAGCTTAGAGAAAGTCAAAGTAATCAGAGCTACGTTCGACTGAGCTGCAGTGATTTCGGGTGAAACTTCTGAGTGTAATACAGTGTAATACAGTGTAATACAGTGTAATACGGTGTAATACAGTCGGTATGTTTTACTCAGCAGGACTCGGCAGCCGTAGACGTCTTTACTGTACTTCTGAAATCAGGAGCTTTAACCTTAAGGCCCATTTTGTGGGATGTTCTCCTAGTTTTACGTACTTTTATTGGCTAAAAACATCATACATTAGTACGTTGTACGTTTTACGTTGTAATTTTCAGGAGATACTACACTACAAACATTCATCTTCATTTGAGATATAACACACCTCCATGCTGGGGGGCTTCAAACCCCCTGCCTGGCATTAGACACGGTGCCAAGTTCATGTTTATCTGCTCCAGAACGTCCTATTCTATTGGCAGTACTTTTCTACAAGGACTAGACAACCTGTGTGTGCATTTGCACATGTATTGTCCATTGCGGACGTGAAGGACGGGGATCGGGTGGAATTTGGACCTGTTCACACAGGAGCTCGGCAGGAACACAGAGCGTGGTTTTAATACGAGTGAAAACAGAATAAATAAAGAGTCTGAAATGGCCGTCTCACTTTCGCACGCTGCGCTGCTGACTGCTGTTTACTAACACTCTCAGTAGCAGCTTGGCGGGTTTGAGTGGCAGGACAAATTAGCTGGAGGAATTCTGTGCGTAATAAGCGGCGCGGTGAGGAACTGTGAAGGCAGTAACCTATTACAGGAAAAGACGATGAGAAAAATAATAATTCTATTATAATTAGCTCTTCTTTCAGCAGCTCTGTGCAGGTTGTTAACGGGCATGAGGACGACGGCTCCTGCAAACATCTGAACTCTCTTAACTATTTTTAGTTAAAGACGAATCAATGTTGGAATGGAATGAAGCCCAGCAACCAGAAACGTCCAGCCGACAGCGTCCTGTGGGCAGCGTCCTGTGAGCACTGATGAAGGACTAGAGGACGACCAACACAAACTGTGCAGACACAGATGAGCTTCTGTCTCCGACTTTACATCTACAAGGTGTAGACACACGGTAGGAGTGTCTGATAGAGTGGACAGTGAGTGGACACAGTGACACGGGGGCGTGTCCAGTAGTTAGTCTCTCACCAAGAGGTACACTACCCAAAAGTAGCCCCCGGGAGTCTTAGGGCACTTTTACACCCCCATGTGCCAAAACCCAGTGTTTAATCAGACCACAAGATGCTGGAGATGTTTTTAACCCACATCATCGACACTGCATGGGCACGTGAGCAGGTTCTGCACTGGACTTCAGTGCCTGAATGTGAGTGGCATTGCCCGCCTCCCGCCGTGCCCTGGAGAAGGAATAAAAACGCTGCGAATAGTTGATCAAAATGTAGATGTGTTCTCAAATGCTGCCCGTCCGCCTCAAATCGGAGTTGAGAAAAGGGGGCAGAGGGCTCGTTCCATCTGAATCTCCATTACTGCCTCACCTCCACCATCAGACCTGTGGAATTTAAATAGACCTGTTCTGCTGAGTGCTGGCAGCAGCTGCAGCTGTGCTGAGGCCTCACACCGCTCTCCTAAAGTGCATCCGTCCACACACAGCTGGAGTCATTTACATCTGCCTGTGCGGACCCCGTAATCACACACATACACACCAACACACCCGTACACACTCAGAGGAACCCGTTCATTAACATATGAACACACGTGCGGAACCAGTGACCAGCAGTTAGCACCCATTTACAGCCCGTTCACACTCGGATACACCCGTAAACACACACTTTACACGTCCACGTGCTGCCATGACCAACACACACCCGTGAACACTCGTCTCATCCAGGGACACACACGTCTGTATGCACACTTACTCGCAACCTACTGGCACTTACACGTCTTGTTTACATCCGCTCCATCATTCCAGAGAACACCGTTCTACAGTTCCACAGTTCAATGCTGGGGGGCTTTTTACCCCGCTAGCCCGTATGTTCATGTATGTCTTCTCCGGTGTAACGTGTGGGACTACAGAGGTAGGTGGAGGCAGAAGTACATGCGGGCTTGTGTTTATTGACAGAGTACAGCGACAACTTACACCAGTAATCAGGACGAGACATGTTGGCATTTCTTGTGGACCAGACCAGTAGCCAAGAAGACTGACCAGTCTTAAATAAGGAGACGTGATCATGAACACCTGGACGTGACGATACATGAGACACAGCTGGGAATGGGTGGAGACAGGACACATGCTCAGAAGAGGGGAGATAAACAAACAAAGGCCAGACCAGAGGGACAAGACGTAAACGTGACATACTAGCCGATGTCCAGTCCATTAAAATGCACCTGATTGGTCCCTGATTGGACGTGAGACATTTTTCACAGTTTCCATCATGTAGTCTTCTACATCACCATTTCTCTTCAGCTTATGGAGATACGAGAGCTTAAGAGCCCTAGTGTCCACCTGCCAATATATATCAATACCTGACACTTAAATGATCATCAACTGGCTGATGGTGTCTGCAGTACAGTGTGTGTGTGTGTGTGTGTGTGTGTGTGTGTGTACTGTGTTCTGACATGCAGTTTTGTCTGTGGGAGGAGTTGCATGACCTATAGCTGCTTTGACACTGATCTACACTGCCACTGTGTGGGTGGGCGCACTGTGTGTGTGTGTGTGTGCTGTAGTTCATGTGCTTGTGTGTGTGTGTGTGTGTGTGTTTGTGTATATATTGAGGAAAAGGATCCAATATTCCAGATCTGTGAGGGCAAAGTATGTGGACCATTAGGATCAGCAGATCATTTGAAGGTGAAATCAGAGTCAGGTGTTTTCAGCCAATGGGAAACAATCAGGTGTGAGTGGGCGTGTCCTGATGCTCAACAGGCTGAAAGGGGTTAATATTAATGAATCCACCTTCAGGAGAACCCTGAACAATGATGTGCAGGACAAGGTTGCAAGAAGAAAGCTGCTGGTCTCCAAAAAGAACGTCTGTTATTGCGGCACCTGACACTGAAAGCAAGGGTTCTACATACATGTGACCCTCACAGATACGTAAAATTGGATAATGTTCCTCGATAAATAACTGAGTGGCGGTTCTCAAGGGAAACCCGAGCTTCCTTCTGCTGCTGCTTTTGTTCCTTTGCTCCTGGTTGATTTATCCACAGGTCTGGTCGTAGTCAGCTTGGTCTTCTCAAGGTACGGGAGGTGTACCAGTCATGGGTTTCTGTAACCTGTGTTAAAATGACAGATGGCTGATGATTTGGGCTGGTTTATATGCCTTCAGGCTCACACTCTGTGGGCGAAACAAATCAGAAGTCCGTGTATTGCTTTCTTCAGTGCCACCACTGAGCGCAGCTGTATCAAGGAAGGATTCCTTTGTGTTGTAGAACACCTGCTGCAGGTTCCTGTCGTGACTCAGGTGGTCTGAGAAGCAGAGCAGGCTTTGTTGAGCAGCAGAAGATTAGACAACGTACCAAACTCTCCGAAAACCAATTACACACCTGGGCTGTGAGGAAACGTGTCAGGAGGCACGGCAGGAGCACAGAAGTTGTAGCTCATTGGGCCTCATTCTGGTGTTTAAACATCTTCATTAAATGTTACATTAGGATCTGAAATATTAATGAATAATGATGTTCCAGAACATTAAGAACATTGTTTCTGCTCTCACTGTCCACTCTATCAGCTCCTCTGTCCACACAGGAGAACTTTGTGGTTCTATAATTCCAGACTGTAGTTCATCTGTTTCTCTGCAGACTTTATTCTCCTCCTTTCACCCTGATCTTCAATGATCAGGACCCCACAGGACCACCACAGAGCAGATATTATGAGGGTGGTGGGTCATTCTCAGCACTGCAGTCACACTGACATGGTGGTGGTGTGTTAGTGTGTGTT
>JAVGWO010000480.1:0-10066 GCA_034509495.1 Acestrorhynchus altus | reverse complement strand
CAGTAACAGCACTGAATGTGTTACAGGTTAGTAGTGTAACAATATGGTGTGTGCATACAGGCCAGTAATGTACAGTACTAGTAATGTACGTAATGGATCCTTGGTGTAGTATTATAATTTGTTTCAAGTCAGTTGTGTAACAGTATGAAATATGTTACAAGTCACTGGTGTAATAGTATGAATTGTGTAATGGATCACTAGTGCATTATTATGGAATGTGTTACATGGCATTGAAGTTACAGTATGGAGTGTGGGTCAGTGGTGTAATATATGGAGAGTCATAGATCAGTAACAGCACTGAATGTGTTACAGGTTAGTAGTGTAACAATATGGAGTGTGCATACAGGCCAGTAATGTACAGTATTGAGTACTTAATGGATCCTTGGTGTAGTATTATAATTTGTTTCAATCAGTTGTGTAACAGTATGAAATATGTTACAAGTTACTGGTGTAATAGTATGAATTGTGTAATGGATCACTAGTGCATTATTATGGAATGTGTTACATGGCATTGAAGTTACAGTATGTACAGAGTGTGGGTCAGTGGTGTAATATATGGAATGTTTAATATATGGGTGATCTAACAGTATGAAACAGTGTGAAAGGTAGTTTGGTGTGTGTTTCAGATCAGTAATGTATCAATATGGACTGTGTTTCAGGTCAGTGGTGTAACAGTAAAGAATGATTCATGGATCAATGATGTAACAGTATGAAGCATGCTTGTCAGTGGTATTACATTATGAACTTTGTTTTGGGTCAGTGATGTAACAGTATGTGTTTCAGATCAATAATGTACGTAATAAAATGTAATGTGTAACATCAGTGGTACAGCTGTATGGAGAATGACATGGGTCAGTGGTGTTACAGTGTGAAATGTGTGACAGGTTAATTATGTAAGAGTGTGGAGTATGTTTCAGGCCAGTAGTGTAATAGTATGTAATGTGTTACAGATTAGAGATGTAATAGTATGGAATGTGTAATTGATCAGCATGTAAAAGTATGGAATCTACAATCGGTCAGTTGTGTAACAGTATGAAATGTTTAATGGGTCAGGTGTGTAATGGACTGTGTCATTAATTGACTCTCAGGCAGTTTAATTAAGAATGATATAATAAATGATACATATTCTCTCTCTCTCTCTCTCTCTCTCTCTCTTTCTCTCTCACTCTCTCTCTCACTCTCTCTCTCTCTCCTTCCCTCTCTCTCTCTCTCTCTCTCTCTCTCTCATCATAAGTCTTCTCTCTCTTACTTATTCATGTTGCTGTTTCTTGCAACAATGTGTTCAGTTTTTGAGGTTTTCCTTTTTTTATTGCTATTTTGTCTTTTTGAGGTCAGACGTTCTGCAAATGTACTTGGCTATCAAAGGTTAAAATGTGCCCTGTATTACTTTTGCACAACTAAATAGTTTGGTTAGCTCTTTCTTGCTTGCTTGCTTGCTCTCTCTCTTAAAGGATTTCATTGCCTCTAATGAATTGTGACGTTCCCATCCATAAAGTGTAAATAACAAGCTGGTCTAACAATAAATAAACAGAGAAATGAGTGGGCAAATACCACAGTGTCTGTGTCTGCTTACAGACCTGTCCCTTTTAAAGGCCTCAACAGGATTAATAAAGCCTCTATTGCTACTGACAGCCTATGCTTATGGTTATGCACTTTATGGCGTTTACTCCATGAGGAAAAGTCACCTGCAGTCCACAGTCTCTCTTGCTCTCTCTCTCTCTCTCAGAGAGACTGTGAGACAGAGAGAAAGAGAGAGAGAAAGAGAGAGAGAAAGAGAGAGAGAGAGAGAGAGAGAGAGAGAGAGAGAGAGAGAGAGAGAGAGAGAATGCATGGTGAGTACATTAAAGTTAATAGAGATTTATAACCAAATAACTTCATGCTATTACTTGTATAGTATTCTCAATAAACCTGCCAGTACTGATGTGTTAAGTGATCTCAAACTGGTAATTGTACTGGTATCAGTTTAGCAATACTGATGCCAAGACAGTCAAACCATTTGCTTGTAGACAAAGGCATGAACTTATTTGTCTAGACTGAATGCAATTCAGGAAGTCTATTTTATTGAGGTACAACATAACAGAAAGTTGTACTAAAACAGAGTGCACTGCTGCATATGATTCTTTAAACAATGTTATAGGAGAACCATTTTTGTAAAAGACATCAGGTGTGAAGAACAACTGTTGTCCATCTGTTTCTCTGCATATATTTTATCCTTCTTTCATCCTGATCTTCGAATGTAAGGACTCCACAGGACCACCACAGGCATATATTATGTGGAATGCTCTGTGTCATGCTCTGCACTGTGAGAATAGTGTGTATTATGCTGGTATGTGTGTATCAGACACAGCAGTTCTTCTGGAGTGTTTAAACAATGTGTCTACTCAGTGCCCACACTATTCTATACTCCTTCCCAGTTGCTCTACCTTATCCTTGAAGGTTCCTTAAAGCACTTGAAGAGGTTCCTCTACATTTTCATATTAAATAACATGCAAAAGTCCTTCAATGATCCTGTAACAGTGGACATGTAAAGTCAGAGACAGAAGCTCATCGGTTTCTGTAGTTTGTGTTGGTCATCCTCTAGTGCTTCATCAGTTCTCACAGGACCCTGCACACAGGACACTGTTGGCTGGATATTTCTAATTGGTGGACTATTTTCAGGGGTTAAAACACACCAGCAGCACTACCATGTCAGTTTCACTGCAGTGCTGATATACCACCCACATAATACCTGCTATGTGATGATCCTTCTGGGCCCTGACCATTGAAGAACAGGGTGTAATAAGGATAACAAAGTATGCAGAGAAACAAATGGACTACAGTCTGTAATTATAGAACTGCAAAGTGCTCCTGTTTGGTTAGCAGAGCCAATTAAATGGACAGTGAAAGTAACAAGGAGGTGTATGCTCAAAATTTATAGACACCTACACTGTATGCCAAGATGTTTGTGGGCACCACTTCTAATGAATGCACCGATTGTTGACACAGATCTGCAAATACACACAGCTTGTCTAGTCTATGTGGAGAAGCAGATAAATATGAATCAATTGGTACCATGCCTAGTGCCAGGTGTGGGCTCGAGGAGTGCAGTGGAACTGTGTTTTCTGGAATGATGACATTCCATCCATACTTTTTGGGATGAGTTGGGACGTTTGGGATGAAGTGGGGTGGTTATTGTCCAATATCCTGACCTCACCAATGCTTTTGATGCTCAATGCAATCAAAGCAATACACAAAAATCTGGTTAAAAAGCCTTCACTGGACAGGAAAGACGCCAACCAAAGCAGGATAAACTCTACCCTTGATTTCTCTCTAAATTCTACCCTGAAAGGTGTTGGAACACCTTGTTGTGAGGATCTGATAGCATGTTGATGCTCAGGTCTGGATCACAAACCACACTCCAAATCCAGGTCCATAATTACAGAAAACATAGTTATACTGCTCCACAACTCAATGCTGGATGGCTTTAAACCCAGTTTATCTGATTCTTGGCACTGGGCATGATGGATATGGTGACCATGGTGCTCCAGACCATCCCATTTCAATGACTGTACATTTGGACACACAGTAGACTTCATCACCTTCTTAATTAACTCCAACATGTGCACATAATGCAGATTGTGCAGGAGAAGGTATTCTATCTTGCTTATGAACCAGCCTGGGAGCTCTCTATGGCTCAGGTCCAAGAATCATATTATGCTTGAGTTTTCATCAGGATGTGTTCATCGTCCTCTCAGCACCCAACGGGAAGGGTTTTAAAGAAAGAGAGCGACTCAGATGGAAAGAGTGGAAGAGAGAGGTGACTGACTGCTGAGGATTATCTTGACTTTAACTCTGTTTTTACAGGTTGCACGGTACATTAGAGACTGGACCCAGGAAAGACTGAATGAAACTGTAGATTTCACAGTTTTTTCCAAGGACTGTTAATCTGCAATTGTAGAGGGTATCATTGATCATAAGTAGCAGTTTACGGAATCAACCTGAAAGCAGACAAAGCGCCTCTTTTTACAGGAATAGTGCTATCATCTATTTTTTAAGCCTCTAACCCAGCCCTGCCGTGTCAAACTTGCCTACAGGCTTGTTAACCAGCAAGGTCACGAACCCAGCAGCCTTACAAACCACAAAGAAAAAACACTTCAAGAAAAGAACAAACCTGAAAGATAACAGCATGCTGAGAACACCAAGCCAAAAGAAACAAAGTGCAACACGCAAGCTCCACAATCACTCGGGTATTTTAAGAAACACTCTTTAAAAGTGAAGTAGAACTAAAGAAAGGAAGACTGGGGAAACACTCAAAATACCAAATGCTCAATAAGGCTTGAACTAGAGCAAAGTCATTAAATGAGCAGTACTGTTTTTAGTGTAAGTAAATCAAATGAATAACATTTAATATATTGTTTTAAATTGAAATGTTTATATGAATACAACCTTCCATAACATCTAGGTCACTGATGTGTCATGAATAATGTTGTTTATCTCATTACAAGATAATTGTCACTCTGTTTTTCTTCATTTGTTTGTACTGAGAAACGAAAATGACTCAAGAGCAAAATCACTGCTCAAAATGGTTTGGAGGCAGCTCTGCTTCTGAGGCTGAACAAACATTATAATTAAAATAAGCAGTAGGCGGAGCTTTCTGCTGCTCACAGCTGTATGTGTGGATGCACTGCGTAATAGGTGTGCAATTCTGTTTGTGATGTTTTGTTTGTTTGTTTTTTTAAGAATTTCTTTTGGTAAGGTGTGGGTTTCTCTGAAATTACATGGAAAAATAAGTATAAAAATAATGCAGCATTTCACAGCTTCTATCCAATATTTAATGGAGAGTACCATGATGTTTTCATGTGACAGTGTCACAGTAACCGACATGTCTTCAATTCCAACTATACATTCCAAAAGCTTCTTCTACTAGTTGTTTGAATTGGCACACACTGTTTTTCTTCTGTAAGGTGTGCCAAGGTGTGGGATACATTAGTTATTTTAGCATATTACAAGTGAAACAACAGGCTTTGTGGGGCTTCCTGAAATATCAGTAACCACCAAACATGCTCCAAAGAAGAACAACTGGTGAACTGGTGAATAGAGTCAGGGGCACTCAAGGCTCTCTGATCAATATGGGAAGTATAAGCTAGCTCATCTGGTCTGATACTATACAGACGTGCTACTGAAGCCCAAAATGCTAAACTAGATCATGTTGGCTCTTATGGAGTCCATGCCTCAATGAATGGGTGGCACAAGGGGGGTTACTGTATCGCTGCTCCATGTTGCACCTTGGTTCCGGAGGAACGTAATTTCATTGCACTGTGTACCTGTACTCAGATGTAATGACAATAAAAAGCCTTGCCTTGACTTGACTTGACTTGATGCAATATTTGATAGATTTAATGTTATGATGACCCAGTCAAAGTGATTATTAAGAACAAATGATTTGTATTGTCAGGAGATCTTTCAGAAGATCAGAAGTGCACAATATGATGCTGAAACCATTCATCAAATGTATTCATG
Source organism: Acestrorhynchus altus (assembly GCA_034509495.1). Lineage (NCBI taxonomy): Eukaryota > Metazoa > Chordata > Actinopteri > Characiformes > Acestrorhynchidae > Acestrorhynchus > Acestrorhynchus altus. The sequence goes on along the minus strand of JAVGWO010000480.1, from coordinate 4,567 downwards.
TTCATCCTTTCACTGTGAAAAGATGGCCCAGTGCATTGGGTCTGAAAGAATGTGGAGCTGAGCAGTAGGCTCTTACTGAGAATTGGAAAGAAAGAACATTTGATTTGATAAAATTATGGTGCTGCAGTTGTCATAGCAATGTACTAAGTACCTCATAATCCATAGTCCAGACCTCAAAATCATTTATTGTGGTTTGGTTGGTGAGAAGTCAAGTCAGTGTTTTGGAGGTGTAGAAATCTCCTGTATTAAAGAACAAGGGAGGACACACCAAACACTGAACCATATGGTATTATATTTAGTTGTTGAGACTGGAAAGGGTTGCAGGCTGGCCTCTGACTTTTGGACTACACTGTAAAAGGGCCAAATAGTGGCCAAATAGTGCATATAGTTAGTAATCTTTAATAGTGTAATTGTTCTCTGGCTATCAACCCATTTATATTTTCCACAAGAAGGCCAATGGTTTTAACAAATCTGTCTGTGGCTTTAATAATTTGCTCTAACAGTGCAACCTTCACTTTCTGCCCTCGTCTTGTGTAAGGCCTGCGGCTGGTGTGAAAATGTCAGTTTAAATGAGGGAGATATTAAAGGCTAAAGGCTCCAGGAAAAAAAAAGCAATGTTGAGGAGCAATCAAGAAGGCTTTGAGTTTTTAATGAGAAGAGGTGTAGACACGGCAGTAATTTCAGGAAATGAGCAACCTTTGACCGCACTTTCTCTGTGTTAGTGTGTATGTGTGTGAGAGAATGAGAGTTACTGCTGGCACACGAAAAGTATACCTACATTTTGCGCATTTCTAACAGTTCAGTGCAGTGCAGTGTTGGAGAAGGGGTGAAATCATGTAGCGAATCTTTGCAGACATTAAAATCAGCCATCTAGTTACCGTAGTGTTTTATACAACATCTTGGGCCATGGTCAAACCCTTGTCTGTCCTGTAAGTGGTGTTTTATTTATTTCACGTAAACACTTAATTGTCGTTTTATGCCCATGCAGTTGTGGCAGCAGCTTACATAAACCTTGTGAGTGGTGTTCCAGAAGCTAACAGCAGAAAAGTAATGAAAAAAGGCCCAAAAGCCTAATGACTAACACTCCTCCTGCCTCAAATCCACATCCCACTGGATCACTGCAAACACAACACCATCACATACCAAACAGCAGAGATGGGCTAAAACCTATTTGTTAGAGGTGTGAGTAAGTCACACGTGTGTAAGTCATAAGTGATTGATAGCAATGTACAATGTGTGGGTAGCATTTTAGAGAGGAATGTTTGATAACTAATGACCAGAATGCAGTATATTGTCACCAGTATCAAATCTCACAGTGGGCAATTTAAGTTAACGTTGGTGTCACTGACTATAATTCACTTAACTAACTTGTTGCCTAACAAGCATTAGGCATTATTATTTTTTTATTATTATTTTTTTTAATTTATTTTATTATTATTATTATTATTTATTATTATTATTATTATTATTATTATTATTATTTATTTTTTAATTTATTATTATTATTATTATTATTATTATTATTATTATTATTATTATTATTATTATTATTATTATTATTATTATTATTATTATTATATTAGATATTATCAGAACCCCTGATATGCACATAGCAGATAGTTACTTACATATTCTAGGCTTCATCAGAGTAACTTACAGACATGATTGACATACAGCCAAGAAAGAAAAAAACATCCCACAAAATTGGCCTAGGGTTATAAAGGTTAAACCAAAATACTCATTTTTGTAACCCAGTCATAGAAATAGAAATAATAGAAAAGTCCACTTATCTGAGACATTGAATACACAATGGTCGATGCACATCCCCAGCAGAAAACCCCCCGGCAAAATGCCTTTGTTGACCCCATTCAACTGAAGAATCGAAATGAGCATGCACAGAATAGTTGCCCTAGTCTCAACTAAGATTCATCTTTGATTTGTATAGTTTGCCAACACAGCATATAACGAGGCCAATTTTTTAACAAGAAACATAATAAAGATAGGTGAGGCAGTTATTTTAACATAGTTTATGGTACAAACCATTTTTTATTACTTCGGTGAGCAATTTAGAGTTTTTGATTTTTACAGTGCAGGTTTACACACTTTCCAACAGAAATCACCAAATCATGTTTCAAAACATTAAAATGCAATGCAAAAAAAATGTTCTTCTCAATACATAGAAAATGCACACATTTGATAAAGGGTCAAGTAATTTTCTAGTCATCTATCTTAACTTATAGATACCAAGTTAAAGTCAAGTTGAATTGTTTATCAGTCTTAATCAAGCAAGGCCTTAGATTTGCAACTCAAGTCTGACTTAAGTTAATTCATGTTTCACAAGTTATGTGCTTTGAGTCCCCCACCTTTGCTATTATTCTCTTATTCAAACAGACCTCAGTGAGGAACATGTGGAGGTGACAGCCTTCAGAATGAAGTGATGGATGTGAAATTTAGAAAGATAAAAATGTAATGAAGGCTTGAGTTCCTCCTGAATGTGTCTCTCTGAAATAAAGAAATGGTGAGACGACTTGAGATTCAGTCATGACAAAATTGTCAAGTAACACTGGTAGATGTGCTACACTTGGAGATGAACTGTAGCAGATGTATTCAAGAACTCAAAGTCCAGACACTGAGCTCCACTCCCTGTGTTCCATGTGCTGCTGCAGAATCCTCCCCACTGCAGCTGTCAGCTCACTCTGCATGTTATTCTCTCTCCTTAAACCTGACAGGACTAATCCTTTCCATTCCTAGAGAAAAAAAGACTATTGTAAGACAGTTTATTTTTAGACTTTATTTCCATGTATTGCAGTTGTGACAACTGTGTTTACCTCACTTTCTGTTTCAATTTTAGCCTTAAAGTCGAGCTGAAGTCATTGTTATACAGTATGAATTGAGAATAATAGTGACTCTCAAAAGTTTAGAACATCATTTACAAACTCTTCTGTGATCACAATTTCATTCAAAATGGTAAACTGTCATATTTTATATTCGAGTGACATTTCAAGCCTTATTTGATCAGTATGGCTTATAGTTCATGAAAACCAGGAATCTAGAATCTCAAAATATTAGAACATTTTATTTCAAAATTGAATAGATTACTAATCAAAGTTTCAGTTTAAAACAAACAAAAAAAGAAATACTTTAAATATAATTAATATAAAATATATGACAGTTTAATTTTTAAATGATCATGAACCTTTTTCACAGTATTACATTTTTTTGAGTTGTATTAGTCAATAGACAACTAGTATAGCGGGGCTGAGGGATACCTATATTGCTCATAGATAACAGTTCCCAGACAACAAGAGCCATGAAATAACACCAAACAAGCAAGTGAATTTAAAGTGTAGAGGTTATCTTTAGTGTGAAGGGACATTAAGGCTTTACAGAAATCAACAGCAAAACCAAGAGTTTACACTGTAAAACACAAGTGAATTGAGGCAGTATACTGTACTACACTCTAGGTGAAAATGTTTTGATGTCTTCTTTGCAGAAGTCTGTCGGGGAGGATGCATTAAAGGTGGAGAGACTGTGAAGATCAGCAAACTGATCAAGAAAGCTGACTCTGTTCTTGGATGCTCACTGGAGAGTTATGAGGTGTTAGTGGAAAAGAGAACTCTTAACAAATTGATTACTGTCCTGGACAACGCATCTCACCCCTCCATGACTTACTGGTGAAGCAGTGAAACACCTTTCAGTAACAGACTCAAGCAAACATCCATTTAGGCAAGGAGATGGATCTTTGACTATATAAAGCCAATGCCCTTAAAGAAACCTTTTAACACCTTAATATCCTCACTGATAAAAAATGGTCCCATAATAAAAGCAATTGGCAGCTTAATGTTTTAAAAATTTAAGATTTTGTGGTAAAATCTAAACATAAACCACAAATACAAAAAACGAAGAAAAAAAAAACAAAAAAACAAAAAACAAAAAACAAAAAAAAAATTAAAGTGTTAATTTGCTAACTTTGTTATTTTGGGGGGATTTCTGACAGATTTATTCTCGGTGTGGTAGTTCAGCAGCAAACATCTACTTATAATGTACTTGTTGCTGTCTCTACAGAACAGAACGGAAAAATCATACTGTTTAAAGACCCAGTGACCTCGGAATGGAATCCATTAATCAGGAGAAATTGCACCAGGTTAAGTTCACCACCTTCTTCAGTAAGATATAGTGACTCAGAATTGAACAATATGTTACAGGGTTGAAGAGTGCATTGTAAAATAATGATGTAGTTCTTGTTTCTGTGGCATTTAGATGAATGTGCTTTCTGAGTATTTCATGAAATACTATAATACTTTTGAGAAAAGTGCCACACCAATGTTTCTTGCACACTGCTTTAGTTTGTAACATTTTAGAGTTTGATGAGTGACCTTTAATTTTAATCCAAAATCCTTTCCAAAAGAGAATTACAGCCCCTACCAAACCTAAAGTCCTATTCCTCCGCTGCAGCTACATTTACTGATGTTTGAGTCTTTGTTTCATTGAAGCAAAACCTCATTAGGCAGATCTCAGATTAGATAGATAGATAGATAGATAGATAGATAGATAGATAGATAGATAG